>JADDOH010011636.1:0-103729 GCA_016648135.1 Agrypnia vestita
GAAAAATTTTGGGAGCTATGAAGAAATTTTTGGGAAGTTGATGCAGGTAAACGAAGAAATCTCGGGAAACTGAGACAACCTCCCCCCCCCCACTTGAAAATTTTTTGGAATCGAATGAAGAAATCTGGCGCCAAATTTTTATTTGGGAAAAAAATACTTCACTTCATTTAAAAATTTACTTCACTATTACTTCATTTCATTACTTCACTTCATCATTATTACAATTACTTCACTTCATTTACTTCACTTCAATTACTTCACTTCACTTACTTCACTTCATTTACTTCACTTCATTTCGTAGTACTACAATTACTTCACTTCAAGTAGTTTTTACTACAATTGTAGTGTACACTTTGTAGTCTTCAAACTGGTGAACGTGTGTATGCTGTAGTCTTCATTTTGAAATGTAGTTTTTCCCTTCGCTACGGACAGCGCCTCTGGCGGCGCGCTCGGCCAACTAATGCGTTTCAAACAATTTTTATTCATCAATTAGAAAAGACATACAGAAAAAAAAGTAACCCATAAAAACCAAGTTTTTATTATACTCCCTTGTTTTGTAAAATATAACAACAATTAAAGACGAATTAAAACATATAACACAACACTAAACTTACAGTAATTTAATATATTTCTATAATGTCAGATATTTTGAGCTTTGATAAGACAATTCATGCTTCGAAGATTAAATTCTAAAAACATTTGTCAGTCAATTTAGATTTTCGACATTCGTAGTGAAGTACCTATTGTACCGACGGAGTAATCCAAATTTAGAAAATATTCCGCGACGTTATCGGGCCGCAGCGCCGTTGCTAATCAAACTTTTCTAATGATTCCAATTTGAAAAAACCAACAAAATTTCTAAAAGTCCGAAATTATACTATAATTATTAATTTTTTGTAACGAAAATTTGATAGATCTTCTTGATCGTCGCCGCGAGTCTGCTTGCCAAGTTTCAGCTCGATTGGATCACGGGAAAAGGGTCGAAAATCGATCCAAAGTTTTCGTTGACGGCAAGCAAGCAGACGCCACGAGTTAATATAAAGGGAGTAATCTATACCTATAAAACTCAATGTCTGTCTGTCTGTCTGTTCTCTATACAAATCCACACCGTTCGTCCGATTCGATTCAAATTTTGCATACTTATGCTTTGGGACCCGGCGAGTAACATAGGTAACATTTCCCCCCTATTCTCATACCCCTTCCCCTCCCCCTGCCATATTTTCGATGCAAATCTGTACCGTTTGACCGATCGGACGCAAAATTTGGAAATTTATTCTTTAGAACTCAGCGAGTAACATAGGCGATATTTCCCCCCTATTCTCATACACCTTCCCCCCCACTGATATATTTTCAATGCAAATCTGTACCGTTTGACCGATCGGACTTAAAATTTGGAAACTTATTCTTTAGGACTCAGTAAAAAGAAATTTTGGTACTTAGTGCCTATTTCACTGCAACCATTCAAGTGTAGTATTATCAACATCTCGAAATTTCTGCACGGCTCGATGCAGGTTAGATAAATGGTGTTGTTTGTAGGCCGGGCGTGTGATACTGCAGACCTTCGGGTGCACAATGCACCAGGGTGACACTTTATGGCCGATCCTCGCAGAATGCAAGGCTCTCGGCTCCCGAATGCAGACGCTAACAAATATAATAACAATGGCCGCCCGAGCTATCTCCGCCGTGCTGCTCCGTGACTCCCCAACAATATGCCTATTCACAATCCTCGGCGCATTGCTGAGATTCATCCAACGCTTTTTTGAACCAGCTCTTGGTGCGGATGCATCTAAATGCAGGTGGCAGTGCTTCCTTGCACGAGTGTCTACAATTAAAACGAAAATGCGAGTGGTAAATGTACGAGTCATCGGAGTAGAGCATTAAGAAAATGTTTTTAGAGGTCATTACGCATTAGGGCGTGTCACTAAAGGTTGTTATTACGGTCGCTAGACATATTTAACTGTAGAATATATGAACATGCACCCAAAGGGAATCTCTGTCGCTTCATCAGATTTGACAAGACAAAAATCTTATCAACAGAACCGCACCTTATACCCAGATTAGTGAGGGAGTCCATTGAAATTCACAAACATCCCAATTTCAATAGAGATGACAGTTACCAACTATCAAGTATATGGCGCCCTGTTCTTACGACATTAATTCAACCCTTGAGAGACATCCCAATTTCAAAAGAGATGACAGTTACCAACTATCAAGTATTTGGCGCCCTGTTCTTACGACATTGATTCAACCCTTGAGAGACGTCACAGTGAAGTCCACCGACGTAACTAGTACATACAACGAAACGTCGAGAATCGTTTCTCGGAAAAACATACGGTTCGTATAAAATATCCGCAACTATTTACAGTTAATTAGGGCGTGTCACTATTATGGCGAAAAAAGTACTCTATTTTTGAACGATATAGTTATCAAAACTTGCATCGCATTTACAGCTACAAGAAAATGTGAAAAAAGTTTCGATTTAAACATACTTTTGACTCGCTCAAACCAGCCGAATATTTTGGTTTCTTAGTTTTTTTCACAAGTGATGATTTTCTTATAATATATTTTTTTCAGATTAAATACATTCGTTATAAAATACAAATTAAAATTTAATTACTGTGCTGTTACTGTAATTACAATGTTTAATTTTTAAGTTTAATTAATGTTAAATATAAAAAAAATATATTAAACAAGTTGAGATTGCCCGAACGAGAGGAGGTATTAAACACTAAAGAACTGTCAAAATGAATTTGAATATGGTGTAGTTCTTATACTGGCTAAATTCATATTAGAAAAGTAGCATTAAATTATAAATGTAATGTGTAAATACAACAAATACTCGTATATCCTTCAGATGTATATATTTCAAGGCGAGCCAAATGTACCAGTTTTAATGAAAAATGTAAATGCAGTATTTAATTACATAGAAAATTCAATTTTTGAGTACCTAACCACTGTTAAATTCAAAAAATTGACAGGTTAATAAAATGACACATCCAATTGTGTAATCCAAATCTTTTAAAATATGCATTTTGCGATAATGTTAAGTGGGAGAGATTCGTTGTCCCAGGTAGGCATGTGTAATTTTCGACTTGTTCATGCTAGGTTCCTTTAACGTAGCTATCTAGTCAACAAACAAATTCATCATTATGTAGTATACATTTATGTATGTACGCAATAATGTTTTACATTTTCGTAAAATATATATAATAAATATAACTGCTTCAGTCCAAAGAAAGTGCTAAAATATATTTATAAATAAAACGAAAAGTTTGACAGCTTGAAACTGAAAAACTCACGAATATTTGCACTCTGCTGTCATGGTATTTACACAGCTTTTTCCTTTTAAATTTCTAGGTCAATGCTACAAACTATAGCTAGACCGCATTCAAAAGAATGTGCGTAAAAATGTGTTTTGTTACGATGCAAAAATTAACACAAAAGAAGTTTTTCTAGTAAGTAACCTTTTTTAAAGTAAAAAATATACATTTATTTGGAATATCATATTAAGGCTTGCACTACGGGCATGCCAGGTAACATTAACCCGCTTTCTTCTTACCGGACAAAGCTATGGAATGGTCTTTTGATTGTGGTCGACCTACAATACCGTCATTTACATCATGTGAAATGAAACTTTGAAACATTCAATTGACTATCAAAAAATAAGGTGGCATATTGTACGTTTCATATGTTTTCGCAGGAAACATGATGTCGAAAAAATATCTTCGATATCTACTGTGCTGTTCACTTTCTTTCCATTTTCTTTGAGCGTTTTTCAAAGGAGTAGAAGGGAAGCCGGGTAGTAAAGCAAGTTGTATAAAGGAAAATGTACATTTTACAACGCAAAATACGTAAATTATTTTCTCCCCAGCCGAACCTATAAGTAATAATAATTCATCGCAAAACTGAATTAATTCGCTGAAATCATAACTTTGATTAAATTGATATTTTATAAAGAGCCGACGTTGTTTTATATCCCATTACAGAGCTTAATTTGATTTCATGCCCATTTCAATGCCCTATAAAATATTCGACATTGAATTTTACAGTCCAATACGAAAGTAGTTCCTATAATCGAAAATCATTTCGATAACGGCGTCGTTTCGATAGATTTTGTGCCTTGGTAAAATATTAACAAACAGACCTTACTGTTTCATAGCGCAAGTCAAAAAATACTGTTTCATATTTAAGTCGCTTTAATACAATTGATATAATTAGTAGTAATTTATCTAACGAGTAGCTTGTTGGTCTTGTGGTTAGGACTCTCGCCTCGTGATCCAAAGGTCGCATGTTCGAATCTCACTCCAGACAAGCAAGTTAGTCCTATTGTCATAGCACAAGCGTTTAGCTTAATTTGAAAATAGTAAGAATATTGATGTGCCACGAATTCCGTGTTCGCATCTCTATTTAAAAAAAAAAAAAAAGTTATACTATTTATAACAGAGTGTTAGTTAAATTAGTAAAAACCACTACCAGATTTAAGGTCTACCGGTTTCCATACGTCCCGTCTCTTCGTCAGGACCAACATTACACTACTATGTTTACAACACTATCATCCGTATTCTGAAAATAACAATGTCTGGATCTTTAAGATCTTTATCCCAACACTTAATAGACGAAAATAAAAATTTAAAATGTCCATAGCGGATTTTGTAATTCTACGGCTCAAATACACTGTATTAAAAGGTGATATAAGAAAGATTGTTTCTTACAAACGTATTAATTTCTTCGTCCACAGCGTCCAGATGAAATATCATGATTAAACATGTCATGACCGCGTTACCGCGTATTCAAATCTTCCCATCTTGACATTTGACAGATAACACTTTACATCTTTCTCCCTCCCTCTATATCTATCTCATGTAGAAACATACAGAAACAAATATCGACGTTAAGCTATGTCTCGTTTATTTTTAATTTTTATTATCGTCTATTAAGTGTTGGGATAAAGATCTTAAAGATCCAGACATTGTTATTTTCAGAATCGGGCCGTATACATCACAACCGTAGTATTGTTAAACTTTCACCAATATTGATCACATGCGTGTTTATCTTGTCAGAGACAAGTATGCACTACTAGCCTACAGATCATTCAGGAATCTAACGATAGAGAGTAAGAGGGGGCGGGATCTAAAGTGGGTCTAAAATCTGGTAGTGGTATTTACTAAGTTAACTAACAATCTGTTGTAATGTCTAACCACAAAGTGAGTGCTTTAAATATTAATAATATTATATTATTTATTCTAATGAAGCATAAAAATAGGCACAGAGTGACCGCAAGTTTTATGTTTCAAGTTACTAACGAAGAGCAATGTAACATAACGTGCAAGAATTGGCGTCTAAACAGGTGACGTTTCAAATACCTCGGTGTAATAAAATATCAGGATGGAAAGCAAGAAAGTGAATTGGATAGGAGGATAGGAGCCGCATGCCAAGTAGCACGATCCCTGTAGTATCCCGTACTTAGAAAAGCGGAGCTCATCCAGCGAGCAAAGTTGGCAGTATTCAAATTAGTTTTCAAGCCGACCCTAGTGTACGGCCACGAGCACTGGATCTTGACCGAAAGAACCCGCTCAAGGCTACAGGCCGCCGAGATGGGATTTCTACGAGGAATGGCAGGAGTTGCCAGAAGGGACAGAATCAGAAATACGCAGACAAGGGAATGTCTCGAAGTGGAACCCTTATTGACATTTATCGAGAAATCACAGCTACGGTGGCTGTTGTGACGTATCTTGTAGATGCCGGCAGATAGACTGTCAAGCGGATATTCCAGGCAAGACCAGAAGGCAGAAGACCAAGGGGCCGTTCTCGGAGGAGCTGAAGAGAAGAGGAAAGAAACAGTTGGAAGACTGCTGCGAAGCGAGGTTGCAACTAAATTGGACTGATGTGGAGAGCGAAGCCCAAGATAGGACGAGTTGGAACCTCCTGTAGGTGCAAGGACCCCAATCCAATAGGATAAGGCATAGAAGAAGAAGAAGAAAATATGTTATTTTTATTATTATATTTATGTTTCAGTCAATGTGCAGTTTATTTTAACCGTTTCTAGAATACGCAAGATACAAATGACTAAAGTAGATTATACGATCAATGTATATTATAGATGTACCTATCACAGAGGCGAAACTGTATTTTTATGGTAAGGTAGGTATAGAAGTATTTTTGGGTGTACATAGGGCTTTCGACATATCTACGGCTGGCTTAAGTGATCACTTTACGTAATGTAACGTTCGTCATTCCAACCATGATGTCTACTAATTTTTGGAAGTTGTGTATATATTTAAATTATGCCCCACGTTTCACATATGAGTTGTAACCATCCGCCACGCGACCTGCACCAAAGATTTTTCATTTCCCCTAAATGTCCATAGATGTCGTTAATGAGACATGTATAGTTGACTATGGAATTTTGATAGCAATATACTTTATCTGTGTAATGAAATTCATCCGAATTACTAGTATTATACTAGGATACGCCAGAAATATTATTGAATTTTTTATTAAATTCCTTATTTACCAATATTTTTCATTCAGAATATATGATGGTTGAAGTAGCACTTAATATTTGCTGACATGTTTATTATTTAGTTGCTCATCGTTTGTAATAATCCAAGGCTTGGAATTGTCTGCCTTTCTTATGTAACAGCGACCATTTTGCTTCCAGACATATTTAAATTCATTTTCCACTGCAAATTTTCTAGTCATCAGTATATATCAATGCTTGGCTGTAAGATTTTCACCAATAAATATTGGTTTATTTGATTTTTCCCATTTTCGATGCATATACGAGTACATGATGATGTATTTAATTTGTCGTATTTTAAAGAGTACTTTTAAATTTTACTATAATTGCTCCAGAATATTCGGACGGTTTCACGGATCGAGTTCTGAAGAAGTTATCATTGTTCAATTTGCTAGGATCGAGTTTCACTTTTGTTGCTACTTATTTTATCATGTTTTGAATATTTTTGTCGTTTTTAATTGAATTCCTCTAATTTCAACATTTTTACTACGATTTTTGCGATTGACATCTTCCATTTCGTCTTCAATTGTACGAATTGTGTTTTTTTTAGTGACGAAAAACGAGAGTAAAAAATTTTGGTCAATTTTTCACAATATTTAGAACAATTTATTATTTAACACGGCCCCCTTCGTACAAAATCATTCGTAGGTAAAAAAAAAGATTTTGATACACATTCTATTACAAATATCAATGACTCATTTGATTTTCGTTAAATTGTTAAAAAATAAAAAACAAACATTTGCTTTGAATGTCGCGCTAAGGACTAAGCCGCTAATGCCTCGTAAGCTCCATGCATAGGGGAGAGGTTTACCAGCGCTTATTTTGACAAATATTGTTATATTACGGGCTATTTGGTTTAAAGTTGGTCGCCCAATAATCGGTCTTATTCTGAAAAAAGAAGTAGATCTTAAGGTTATTATCCCAACACTTAATACACGAGAATAAAATAAAAAATAATCGAGATATAGGTATATGTCAGTGTTCTGTGTTCGTCGAGCTCAAATAAGGATATTTGTATATTTTCCATATCTCTCTCAAATTATATACCTTTATTTGCGATGTCCGATGTCTGCAATGCCTTTAGAAAAGTGATTTCTCCAGTGCTTTCTTATTCAGGCGGTCTGGTCTGACAGATTACCGAAATACCTATCGCAAACGTAACCTCACAATTCTCATGTTTCGACTAAAATTACATGACATGCAAAAAAAGTAGAAATAGCGGTTTAAACTATATTTGAGAGTGCCAGTAAGAATTAGGTATTTTCGCAGAGTGCTCACTAAGAGTGGAAAACATTAGTGTTGTAATGGTCTGAATTTATACGTTTTTATATGATTGTCTAAATAAGTGTGTCTTAAGTTGTTAGTCTTTTATATTAACTGTTCGAAGAATATTTTTTCTTCTGTTTGAAGGCTTGAACTTTTGTGGTGACATTATTATAAAAACACAAATCACTTTTTTTTCACCACTTTATTAGATTAAACAATCTACATGTTTCGAGAACAATGTTCTCTCCTTCAGGATATTGGTGTACTAAAATTGAAAAAGTAAACCATGCGTTACGGTGAAGGGATTGATATGGGGAGGGGGAGGGGGGGTCAGAGGTGTTAATTATTATGGGTCATCTGGAGAGGATGGAATGTTAAGTGGAAAAATATTCAATATTGGGTTACGCAAAAATTTTGTCTGTGTATTTATTAAAAATTTGTTAAAAATGAATTAATATTAACTTTTATCCTAATTTCAAGTATTTCTAGATTATTTATTTGTGGCGTCTTATAGCTGAAATGTAAAAATTTTAAACCTGTGTTAATATTAAATGTATGTTCATATTCTATTAAATGTTTTTCAAATGTTTTTATATTAAGGGGGGGTAAGGTTAATTCGTACAAAAAAAGGCATGTTTTTGTGAATTTTTTGTGACAACACAGTTAAAATCTCTTTATTAAAACCAATGGTACATTAAAGTATGACATTTGAAGAATATTGTGTAAAATTTTCAAGACGAAATATTTAAAAAATACGGCAATGGCAGCAATTATTCGGACGTGTCTCGGAAAAAAGTAGAATTGCGGTGTCCATCATAACTTGGTGCTAGATCATCTGAAATCAAAAAATCAAAATTCATTCGATAGATAATAGGTTTTCCCAGGTAACGGCCTGGGTGGGTTTTTTTTGAAAATTTCAATTTTTCACACAATTTTTGGAACACTTTGGAAGGGAAAAACGACGAGCGATTTTTTTTTGCGAAAAATATCGACTAATTTGTTATTAAAAAATAAAAATTAATAACAAATTTGAAAAAAACTCGACAGCGTTACCTCGTAAATTATGTACAGAAACAGTGTTCAAAATTTCAAAAGGATCGGTGCAGTAGTTTTGAAGTTATGATGGACACCGACTTTGAAAACGTGAGATGTGGGGAAAACGTTTTAAAGTTTTGCACACTGTAAAATTCAAAATAAAACTCAACACTTATTTTATACTTACACATAATCGTCGATGCCATGTTCACACAGCGAAGAGCTTTAGTCATCAGCATCTACTTGTCCTTGTCTAAGCAAAACTCTTCTAATACAATAGCATGTCCGGTAGTCCTCAGGTGAGCGCATCTCTTAGCTGCCCGAGCAGGTATAGAAAATCAGTCTGATATCGCTCAAATGTTCACAATTTCGTCAATTTTGCTCCGATTGACTTGAAATTTTGACACAATATTCTTGCGATGTTATACATTCATTTAAAAAATTAAAAATAAAATGCAAAAAAAATAAATTAAAAACCTTACCCCCCCCTTAATACTTGAATTGGAAATGTAAAACATCCAACAAAAACGCTCTCTTTCGGTACAGTTCGCCCCAATCTCCCCTGCACGTCCGTCACCGCTGCACTGCCCGTTAATCAAACGTGCCTGACAGGAATTTGTAAAGAAAATGATGTGTTACGTGGAGTTTACAGTTTGCGAAAGCACGATATTTCTGAAACCACCGAAAGCAACTTCTAAAGGGACATAAAAACCGAGAATGTTATTTATTTAGAACGCCCAAGTCCCGTGAATAGTTTTCCTTGCCAAAATTGATTGGGGCATGTCACGCCATTCTTGTAGTGGAGATGGTTTCGTGTCGCCGTGTTGCCATACGAAAAATTAAAAAAAAAAGAGCTTATAATACGGCGAAAATAACATTTTCAAAAGGCTTTCACGCGAGGCAAATTAGTGTTCGTGTCAGGTTGTATGCTTATCAATAAATTATATTTATATTGCTGCGGGAATGTAATTTGTGTACCATATAAATTAATGAGGTTCCTCGTCACTACGGTGAGAAAGGTTTTTTTGGACGTAATGTTATTAGTTGCTCTTATTTTATAATACACTACCTGTGATCGCGCGGCTTCGCATGCGAAGATTTTTAGTACACTGTTTGGATCGTCATAGAACTTTCGCGAACCTTCTAGAACATTCTCCTTCCAGAAATTTCAAGAAATTTATCGAATGCACAGGAACCTTCTAGACACATCGACACTTTCCGCCAATCAGTTAAGAACCTTATAGAACTTTCGGGGATTTTCTAGAACTTTCTCCTTCCAGAACTTTCTACAGCAGGTTTTTCCGGAACCTTCTAGACTCACTGAAACAGTCGGCGCGCCTATTTTGAAACAATCTGATGCATTTGCGGCCTTCCCATAACAAATGAATGTGCTAGAAATGACACAGTTTTAGAATCAATTTAATTTTATTGGTTCTGATGTAAATGAATAATATTAATATAGATTTTTGAAAAAAAAGCCGAAATATGCATTTGCAGTGAATGTCATATTCTAGGCGTATTCTAGTGTAAATGTTCGAATATACCTACATATAAAAAATAATATTGCGTTGAAAACTCTAATAAATAAATAGATCTTCTTCAAACAAAGCAAAATAATTTTGCGACGACATTATTAATATTATTAATTGAAATAAACTTTATTTTCACCACATTTGTATTGAAAATATCAACATGCCGATGGCATTCTGTTTTATAATTACGTCATTTATTGACACATTTCATACTTTGGAATTTTTATTTTTATATTATAATTAAGGTGTTTTTATTAATAAAAACTTACTTTTATTAAATGAGTAAAGCTTCAAAATACGGGAATAAATAGAATATACTGTTAAAAATCATCTCTTTATATAAATAAAAAGCGTTTTAAAATAAAAATAAAACGTAAAAATTTCTTGCACATTTAAAACGTTATATTATTATTTATATAGAATATTTCTTAATTTCCTCAGTACGGCTTCTAGATAATGAAGTATACTTTATACGTAATAAAAAGCGTTTTAAAATAAAAATAAAACGTAAAAATTTCTTGCAAATTTAAAACGTTATATTATTATTTATATAGAATATTTCTTAATTTCCTCAGTACGGCTTCTAGATAATGAAGTATATTTTATACGCATAAAAAGCATATTATGCGTACATATAAATATTCATTAAAACTTAGCGCCGCCTACGACACTAAAAACGATTTTTTGGCCGCGGCCTGTTGATTAAATGCTTATATTTTATTAATTATTCTAAATACTGTTCAGTTTATTACTTTTATATAACAAATGTTCTATCTAAGTTATTGCCCTAAAAAAATGCAGTATAGATTATACATTTTGATATAAATTAATAATAAAAACCCACATTTTCGTAAAAAAAATCGTCGAAATATGCATTTGCAGTGAATGTCCACTTGGAATCGTGTTAAGTGACTACTTAAACCAAGTCTTAGAAAGGTCGTTAGTCCTGTAAACATCCAATAAGACCTTAATACTTACTTTCACATATAAATAACAGCTTCCTCCCTATGAGATTTCTGTAATATACCTTGATTGATGATGTCCCCCTGAGGATAAAATCCAGTATGTTGTTCTTGAAAAATTTGAACATACTCAAAATATTCCGTACAAGCTGAAAAATTTATGCTTGCAAGGAATATGATTTAGCATCTGTTGTCCTTCTCATAAAATACTTTACATAAATTTCGCATCTGGTTATGATAACTCTTTGACAGATTCTTGAACCATTGGTAAAAGTCATTAAAAGATTCCTCCATTTATCCTGCTTTCTTCAGCGGGTACCTACGGGTTCCTTCGACTAATCCTTGAAACACAAGTCTTGAAGTCAGGAAATTTCTGTATGCGCATTTATTTGTATTGTGGAAGATAAACGTTGCTCTACATTCATGTCTTGCAAATTGGAGCTGTCCGTTTTGTAAGGTATCCGTGGGATTTGTATCATACGCTGTCACCAGCTCATCTCTAATGCGTCTGTCTTCTTACGCTCTGTTGTCTCAGCATCCTTGTCTCAGACTCATTCCATACCACATATCAGAGCTTATATGTTTCTAATGCTATGACGGCGACTGCTTCGGATCCTTAGCAAAACACAGTCAACTTTCTCTCTTCCTTCCGATACAAGTGTATTTGAGTTTATTTCAATGTGAGTAGACCTCTTTTCATTTAAGAAAAACAATCGAAGCAGTATGCACAAGCCTTGCGTACGAGGTACATTGTTTTGTTGTATTGGTGTTTAAACCTGTAAACCTAAAATATGAAGTTTTTTTAACCATTCTTGAAGTGAAAATTACTAAAGCGCATAATAATTTCATGTTTTCAGATACCGTGATGTAATAATTTGCATTTTCAGGGGTGGTCAATACATGGTTTTCTTAAAGCGAACACCAATATGTTTGATAAAAAAATATAACCATACAGTTCCTAATAAAAGAACATCTTAAGATATAAATACCACTAAAAATATGTTTTCCAATCATCAAATAAAGAAATGTTATATAAATATGACAATAATTCAGATGATTTTACATGAAATATTGCAAGTAAATAATGTCATCAAATTATTAAATATGCACAAAAAGATGAGCACGCACGGTAAAAATTGTCCTGGTTTTTTTAATAATCTATATTGTCTGCCGCCGCGCACGGGATACGGGCTAGAGGTATTTTGCCGGTAATAGGCGCGCATCACGTACGTCCGTAGGCATAATGACATTAATACCCTGAGAAACATAGTTACTCTACCTGGACGTACCACCTTTCTGGATCATATTTTATATAGTTTCAGGAATTCCCTCCCCCGTCCCTTAATGCCACCCCAAATCCGGAGCACGAACCCCTGAGCCTCTTTATTCGGAATGTTTTAATAGAAATTTATTTACCATTAGCCTAGTTTTCCTCTATCTGCTGGCCAAGTCATCCATCACGCTAGTCCGAGCTCCGCACGCAACCGGGCGGGGGGGTGAATCTGCCAGCTGCACCGCGCTTCACGGCTGCAGTTCTCGAATTAAACAGATGCATTAGCATATGGAAATATCACGGAATTACAAACGCAATGGTGGGAACAGTCCATTTTAGTTCCGCTCTGGTGCGAGAGCGGCGACGGTCAAACAGTCATTATGCAACTCCCGTGGGAACATACCTGGACAGTGCGTTCTTGCAACAGGTTAATTCACTCACCTCATTATTGTTTTTATCTTCGTTTTGTTTGGTGTGAACAACATTATCATTGTTATTATTCTTAAAGCATACGATGCTCTAAAGGTCGCTTCACAATATCAATATTATTGGCGGGCCTGAAGTCCATTGACGGTTCAATATTTCAGTGTTGACACTAATTTTAAGATGAACTTGTTTTCTCACCGCATATTAGCAGATATTTTATTAAAATGTCAATTTAGATTTAAAAAAAAGATGAGATTTCACAATGTTTGGTTAAAATTATCTTAAGTTAAATTAAAAAATATAATTTTGCTTAAAACAAAACATATGCTGTATGCACACGTTGAAAACACGCTATTGACATGTTGCTCATCGCAATATAATATTTGTTACTTGTCTTGATATTTATCAATCACGTTTTTCAGCTGTCAAAAATGACATGAGATCGAAATAATTTGATTTTCATACCACTCATTGAAAAATGTCCTTTAATGAACAATATAATAGATAAATTTATATATTTATAAATAGCAATTTTTAAATTTATAAGCGTGTAATTTGAGAGTATTCATTTAGTACTCTCTTGATTCCATGTAAATATAGCAGAAGGAATGAAAATTGAAACAATTTTTTAATTTCGATTATTGAAAAACTGCTTAATATTTTACTTTCTTTAGGTAAATGGGTATTATATTTTAATGCAATTCTTTAAGTAGGTTCCGTGTAGGTTCTGACATCAGATAAAAGTACTTTATTTATCGGGACTGGAAGGACATAATGCTTTTCTTTTATGAAAATTAGATATTATAAATAGTGATTTTTTTGACTTTTGATATAATGTTTATTAAACATGGCAGCGAGTATGCCGTATTCATTAAATCGCATATTTTTCCGGTATTAGTTTAGAAAGAAATTATTTCCGCAAATACGTTAACATATCAAAAGTATGACTTGACAATATTGTCCTCAAACAGACGCAAACTGACTGGTCCGTACAATTAAAAATGCAAATTCATATTGTTCCAACATTAAAATCTTGTAATAATATTCAGCATTGAATCAATATTTGCCGCCCTGCGGCTCTGGGCGGCTACACCCGACGACAGCCATTGCACTCAGCTAATTGCCAGAGTACCGCCTCTCGGTCCAGAGAACATCTGACAATATTTGGAATAGAGAGATAGATAGAATCTCCACATCTCGACTTCAACTACTTGTCCGTACGTCTTGTTCAGTTCGTCGAGGTGTCGTATGGCGCAAAAGTCATTTGGCTAATATATTAGGAACTTTACGCTTCTTGGAAGGTTAACTGAACGTCATAGAAATATGACCCTAATTTAATATTACTAGGGACGGTGGGCTGAAAACGAGTTGGAAAAATACGTGCTCTGAATTCAAAAGTGACCAACAGGAATCTGTCACACACAGGAATTAGTCTGAATGCCGTGGAAATGCGATCACCAAGTCGCCTTGCACGGGGATGGATGGGGAATACAAAATAAGGTTGGCAACGGGGATGGGAATAAGGGTGAAGGAGGAACGAAAAAATGGACTGTATTTCGAAAATGAGGAATAGGAAGGATTCACGGAAGCCGAAACTTACCGTCATGCGAATGTCTTCTTTCTCTTTTTCACTATGATGATGAACTTGATGGCCCACTTCTGTCGATTTATTACAATTATAATCATACTAGCTGTAACTCTTCAAAAAGGACGTCTTTGCTAAGCCCTAGTGTATATTTGTACCATCATACGGAGAGGCGGCCGTAGCAACATGCGTTAATTGGCCGGTTCGGGTTATCCCCACTGATATCGGTTTTATGGTCAACAGGGAAGCGAATAATTCTTTAAATTAATTATTAGCTCCCCTGAAGATTCATAAGCTTTTATTTATTTTTTTAAACTAAAAATATTTTCTAGTATTTTTTTTTCCGTGTTCGAGTCCCGGGACTCGATGCATCGAAAACCTCAACCTCAGGGTTGATGTGACAACACATCAGCCCTGATGATCAACCCTGCAATGGGATCCGAAACGTCACAGCATAATACCCCAGAAGACACAAACCAGAAGATTCTGAGTGGCCGTGAAAATTTAAGAACATTCTTAACCTCATATATTCCCTGGTCGACCCGGGTCAGAAACCCTACTCATATCACTCCTGCATAGTTTTTAAAAATGAAATAAAAACTCCTATTAATGATATCGTATATTATATATACGAATGTTAATAACTAGTTCCATTGCACAATTTATATATTTTTTTTTTTTTTTGAGGTTATAGAAATTTTCTGTTGAAAAAATGTCTCAAGTCTGTCTCCAATATGATCCAATACGATGCTGACAAATAACTTATCATATATACAGGGTTATTTGGAAAACATTAATAACCTCGCAGGACTATATTCCTGCCTTGATTATGAGACGAAAATGTTTAAGCTATCATCAACTAATATCAATAGTTATGAAGATATGCGACATCAAAGTTTGCATTTTTTTTGCAATATTTCTGACTTATTTTTTGTAAAACATCGGACTATCATTAAAGAAACTTATAACGATTATGAAAAATTTATTCGTTTCCATACAAGTTAAATAAAATTATAAAAAACCGAAAATTCTCCAAATGGAATTCGAAGGTTTTTAATATTTTATATGACTTGTACTAGAGGGAATGAATTTTTCATATTCTATATAAGTTACTGTAATGGTAGTCCAACGTTTTACGAAAACAAGTCAGAAATATTAAAAAAATGCACACTTTTGATGTCGTATATCTCCTTATCTATTGATGTTAGTCGAAAATGTTCATAATAGCTTGAACATTTTCGACTCATAATCAAAGCAGGAATATAGTCCTGCGGGTTGTTAATGCCTTCCAAATAACTTTGTATAAATATTTGTAAAACACTTAAAATTATATTTCTCATTTTCATAATCGTATTTCATACGTTCTATTGAAGCACAGTTTTCTCCTTTGCGAGCCTCCGATAAAGTAAATTTAATTTATTTCAATTTTCAAACAATAACCAATTTGCTCGTTAGACACGGCGACGAAAGCCGTCGTAAAGGCGACAAGCTCAAAAGAAGAAAATAATTACAAAACTGGAACAAGCGAAACATTATTTTCCGCGTCAAATGCAATTTGAACCGATTCCATCCGCCGGCGTCGAGCGGATTCCTCCATTGTTGAGATATTCATTAAATCTTAGTCACGTTAGCTTTGTGTTTCCCGCGCATCCCTGACAAATGTTGCTATTTAAAATGGCCGACATTCGTCATCGGCCGTAGACGCGACGCGGCCGCCGTCCGCGGTCGCGGCGCGGGGGCAATCAATTCCCGCAACCTAACAACCCGGCACAGCGCAAACACTCAGCGCGCCCGATTGCGCCTGCCCCGAGTTCAACCCTTTTCGTAAATCTGTCGTTGCTACACGGGAACATTTCAAAAGTTATCCGTATCGCGACGTAATCGCGATAATCGTTTAGTTTCGTCGCGCGCTGTACAAAAGGACGTTTTGCCGGATGACTTGCGAAAAAGTGTCGTTGAGGTATCGCGTTTTTTTCTACTTGGGTTCTTTATTTTGATGTCGTTTTCAGTGTTTGAGTCGGGGTGAAAGTGTTCTTACGCGCACAATGGCGGCGGTGTGGGGAGAATATTTCAGGCGTCGTTCGGGAAAATGTCTTGAAAGATGTCCAAGGACCTCGATCAATCACACTTCCCAACACCAGATCGCTCCACAACTACTGTTTGCTCGTATATCTATACAAACAATACAAAAACTCTTTCTTAGGTATATGTTAACCACATTTCTGTGATAACGCGACATATTATTATACGTCCGTATTCCTATCTTTTTATCGGTAAATAGCATCTTAAATATTTTTGAAATTTTACCTTTTGAAATAAATGATTAACGATCTCGGTATTTCTCACTTGGTAATTGAGTGCTTGTTATCATTTTTACCTTATTAGACTGGAAAACTGTCGCTTAATATTTAACTTTCTCTAGACAAGTGGGTACCTATTATATTTTTCATGCAATTCTTTAGGTAGGTTCCGTGTAGGTTCTGACATCAGATAATAGTTCTTTATTTATCGGGACTGGAAGGACATAGTATTTTACTTTTCGAACATGTTGTAGTTTTAAGAAAATTGGAATTTATAAATAGAGACAAATTGTTACTTTAACTTTTGATATAATGCAACCAATATGCCGTATTATTAAAGTCGGATATTTTTGGTGTGGTCTAAGTATGCATTAACCTATACTCTTTGATATAATGGATTATTATTACATTTTTTAAAAATAATATTAAAATAATTTTAAAATAGTTACCCTAGATAAACTTTGTAAGATGCTAGTATAAATGACAATCTTAAGATATTTTATTTATGTTTTTGCTTTACTCCGGATTCTGTTTTTGCACGTTGGATACGTTTCACAATAGTGAATATAAAAAATGGTGTAAAAATACAGTACAGTAATAAAAAGTGGGAGATAGGTAAAATCAATCCAGGATGTTAAAAAAATCATTGTTTATATTTTATTTGAAAAAAAAAATTCAAATATCGTAATAAAATTTATTCATTCTCTATCAGATAATTAACGCACCTGTTTGGTACGTAATTACTTTAATGACTTGAGATATCCAGGGGTGGTGAACAATTTCGTATCACAGGTTCACTCTTTAAAAGAAGTAACCCATATAAACCAAATTTTTATTATACTCCCTTTCTTTGTAAAATATAACAACAATTAAAGACGAATTAAAACATATAACATAACACTAATCTTACAGGAATTTAATATATTTCTAAAATGTCAGATGTTTTTTTTTTTTGATAAGACACTTCATGCGTGGAAGATTAAATTCTAAAAACGTTTGTCAGTCAATTTAATCAAGACATTGATAGATTTGTGATTTGTGAATTTTGCTGTCATCTGTGGTGAACCAATTGTCATAAATTTTCGAAATTCGTAGTGAAGTACCTATTATGTATATCGACGGAGTAATTCAAATTTAGAAAATATTCCGCAACGTTATCGGGCCGCCGTTGCTAGTAATCAAACTTTTGTAATGAATCCAATTTGAAAAAACTATTAGAAATTCAAAAAATCCAAAATTATACTATGATTATTATTCTTTTTTAACGAAAATTTGATAGATCTTCTTGATCGTCGCCACGAGTGCTTGAAAAGTTTAAGCTCGATTGGATCACGGGAAAAGGGTCAAAAATCAATACAAAGTTTTTTCGATGGCAAGTTGGCAAGCAAGCAAGCAAGCAGACGCCACGAGTTAATATAAAGGGAGTAAAAATAATTAATTTATTGTTGCCATGATTATTCTTTCATGAGTTCTTTTTATGCCTCTTGAAAATGAGCCAAAGCTATCAAATCTCGATGAAAGTGAACATTTCATTCTACGTCGTGATCATTTGTTGTTGGATGGATTGGAACCCTTCGTCACTGCTTTCCTTGGAACTAAAGTGCTCCTAAAACAACTGTTTCAACTCCTAATTTTTTGCACCGCGTTATGTTAAAACCGCGTAAAAAAGACCATGTAGAAAAAGAATTCTGTGTATATTGATTTCTCCGCGGCATAATGGTTGTTGATTCAGTAGAATTTATGAATATTTTTAACACCACAAAAACTTTTCTCCGTAGAGGTAATGGACATAGAATAGGACATATGGCTTGACAGAAAGATACTAGATAGGCACCCAGCAATCCTACGGTGGAAGATCTGGACGAAAAGTAGAAGCGTCGGAAGACCTCCCAAAAGGTGGTCTGATGACATGGTCCAGCAAGCAGGAAGAACCTGGATGCGAAGGGGAGGGAAAAGGCTAAGGAAGAAGAAGTAGAGATAATAAAACACATGAGACATGTCACATTTTATTTTATCAAATTAACAATTGTTCAGACATTATCACTACCCTTCGAGGATAGTAAAATTAAGTCGGGATAGACCGTCAAATACTTTCGCGATAATATACAACCTTCGCATTTCACATATGTACAAATATTTTTTGTCTTGTGTATATTATGGATTTTTGCCTATTTGTGTTCTTTTCTTTTTCATATCTTTATTTCAAATTTACCATTGCAGATTATAGATTGAAATCGTTTCTTTTTCTTCTTCTTCTTTTTACAGCGGTGAGGTTCATGACGGTTCAACGCCTTGGGGCGTCTCTGGGGAGTTTCGAAACGCTCCCCAGGGATGATATGGAGATGCACACCGCGCGTGTGTCCGCGATAAGTTCTGCTCAGCCAAACTCACCGAGGTCTGGTTTCTTAGTTTCCGTTTATGAGGAGCATAACTGTAATGACCCGCGTGCATGGAACGAGACAAGGTGAAATAAGACTCAGAGATTTAGTTGAGATAAGTCTCAGTACTAGTATTGTCCCTGTACATGTTTGAATGGAGGGTCTCAGGGGACTAGTGGCGTCGATTGTGAACATTTTTAACTAACTGACTAACTTACCATCATGACGTTTCCCCGTGGGGGTAGGCAGAGAGGATAGAGCGCCAAACTCTTTTGTCCTGACATTACAACTCTCGCCTCATCCACATTCATACATCTTTGCATGCAAGCTCTCCGGTTGTTGAGGCTTCTAACGGGACCATCTTCCAGTATCTGGTTGATCTGGTCGTGCCACTTCTTCCGCGGTCGCCCTCTCTTTCTGGCGCCATCAACACTTGCATCAGCACTATATATCTTTCTCACCATTCTTTCTTCATTCATTCTCAACATGCCCAAACCATCTGAGCGACCCTTTTTTAATTCTATTAATTATGCTAAGATCAGCTTTACATTCATTCCTAATATCTGCATTCTTTACTCTATCATAAATTGATTTGCCACATATACTTTTTCCATTTATATTCTTGATTTATCTCCAAGGGCGACATAATAGAGTTTTACAAAGAAACCGTTGTAATTCAAAAATTCACATCGTATATCGAAGCTTGAGTTGTATACTTTGTTGGCAGGACATTATGTAATATATATATGTTGCTATATATACTGTTATTGGAGTATTACAACATATTATTGTTGTTATAATATTTTATTCATATTTTTGTTTTACACACACAGAAACAGAATAATTACAAATAAGAAAACAAAATACCCGACAGAAAATGTACGCTATCAAACACTTTACATATTAATTATATTTTATAAGAACTGTACACACAATATTAAATATAGACAACCACGTCGATTTATTAAGTCTATCTCCTCCCCGACAAGCCATTTTAGCTGTTTTTTTAAGAGTTTCACATTATTTAGTTCCTTTATTTATTATTTCATTGCTTTATTTACATTTGATAAGGTTTGATTTTACTATGTCTGTCTCACTAAAGAGCTCTGTGTTGAGACAGGCAAAGAAGGTCCACTAAAGTCTCTACATCACTAGAAAGTCCATTATAATAGTCAATAGCTGTATGTAGGAATCCATACCGCTCTTTATTTGTTCTCGATATATCGCTTCTCACACAATCTCTCGCTCTTGTGTATCCTGTACATGTATGTCGCTATTCTGATACAAGACTATGTTTGTTTTTAATAACTTATTCTTTATTTACTCGAGCATCTTTATCTTTTAGACGTACATCAGATCTTTTAAGTTTAGCATATTGGTAATTCTACGCAGGTTGGTGGTCCTGGTATAGGGATTTTAGTGAAACGTTATTTCAAGGGTTTTGTTAATGATTCTGTGTACCATTCAGATAATCGTGATGGTGTTTATTCCATTAAACACCATCACAACGAAACAATGTACGTCGTATGCACGGCATTCACATACTTATTCCATTGTCTTTCTTAAATGGTAAGAAGTCTACAGTGTGTTTAAATAAAAAAAAATTCTGCCGACCGACGTTCGATACTAGTATACAGTACGAGTGAATAAACATAGCGAAAGGTCACAAATACGATGGACCGACGGAATAAAATGGGCCCAATCCTGAAATGCGCAAGATGATGACCGTGTGTGGTGACAAATCATCCATGTCGTCACCTATAATAATGACCGAGATCGCTATTATTGAGAGAAAACTGAGAAGAAGATGAATCTGATGATTGTTAAAATCTGACACATGTTATTGCCCTCGATCCAGGGCTATTAACTCTTACAAGACTGTGCTAAAAAATACCTTAGGGAACGGTGGTGTAACACAGTGTTACACGATTAAAAATCGACATATTTTTTAACATGTTTTAAAAAATATATATTTTCAATACAGATAAGACTTTTTAAAGGTCCCTTTATATAATTATGTAAGGTAAACATACATATTTCATTAATTTAGCAAATTATCATGAAATCATGGCATATCGAATATGCGTGCGCTCACGCCGACGTATCATTACCAACTAAATTCAACGACGCGGCGACTGCAGTCCATCTTTGTCTAACACGTGTTACGCGACTAGGCAGCGCTCTTTCGATATTGTTTTCTCTTTCACCGAAACCCAAGCAACCGCCATCTCTGTCCTACATGAAATGTGTGGTATTTTCTTGCTCGATTTAACTGCGACGTTCAATATTCGCTCTCTTTTACACAATGAATAAATATTTTTTAATTGAAATTTCCGTACATTTCTAATAGTTTAATTTAGTCATTTAGATGTGAAAATGTCTATTCGATGTTTACAAAAAACGCGACGTTTTAGTTTTCGTAAATAAGGTAGATATTTCATATTTTCTGACATGTAGACCTACGTTACACCACTGACACACAGGAGTTGAAGAAGTGACCAGGCGTACGAAACGACGGCCGGGTTGTGCGAACGAATAAAAATGAAGACTCCATGGCCATAAGTTGTTAACTAACATTTTTGTCAAAAATGAGTTAATAAGCCGTCTAAACTAAATATTGTACGCTCTTTCCATTATGAATAAGTTCAGAAATTAAAAATAATTAGAACATGTTCAAATCATAGGGATGAACATGTTAACTACACTTTTTCATAAAAATCATATCAGTTACTAATGGGAAGAACATGTTACCTTTAATAATAACATGTTCATGCCATAATTCTGAAATTAACACGCCTTTTAATTTGATTGGAATATTTTTAGTTAATACAAATATTATTCAGGCAGTACTGTCATATATTTGTTTTTATTTGAAGACGATTATAATGTGTACTTATATATAATTTTTCAATAATTTTAAAGGATACATACCATGTTTTGTATTATTAATTAACATGCCAGGTATTTTGTAATTTTGGATAATGGATGGTAAAAACGGAAAGCATTTGAAGAGTTGTTTGATGTTCGTGTTTTACCAATTTCAAAAAGGTGTTATTCTATTAAAAATGAGTTCCAGAGGCGAAAAAATGGTTGTTAACTGCATTTTTTTTATGGAAAATTAGTATATTATTATTTTTTCTGCATAAATGCGTTTTTTTACTTTGTAAATACTTTTTTGATATTTTAGTGACATAAATCAATAAAAATTAATCTTGAATTAGCAATATAAGACATTTTTCAAAAGCGAAATGCAAATGTCTAATTATCGTAAAATGACTTGAAGTTAGTTAACAACTTTTTGCCATGGGGTCTTCAAATGTAACGCGAGAAAGGGGAGGAGCAGCATAACGCCGGCTGCACACTGGATGCGTTTTCGTACGAAATTGAATAGACCTTAGAAGTAGTACGGAACATCGCACACTGTACACGATTTAGTAGTATAGATGCGACGTCCGACGCGATGCGAATTTGTTCGGAAATACTTGACGTATATTGAAAATTTTGTCAATTTGACACATGACCACTAATGTTTATGGGACCAAAGTGATTCAACTACGTGACCATCAGCGCAGATCATGGCGGAGGATTCTCTATTATTTCTAGATTGGATAGAGATTTCTAAAGAACTAAAAAATACCTTAAGTTAAATAAAGAAATAAATTATTTTCTTTTTATTTAATTCGGTCATCCAACAAGGAGACACAATTGCTTGATAAGATGAAATACAAAAAAATAGTTAAATGTCTCCCTCAATTAAAGGATAATACAAATAGGACATAATCATAGATAAGTCAATTTGACAATGACAGATAAAACATCATTTAAACAATTGTTCCAAATTTAGCTTTAACATAGACATAAAGGGGCTCGTGATGTATATAATATACATGATCAAGGAGGGGGACGAGTTTCTAGTATCTGCTTCACCATATGAAGATACTCTTCATATTTAATGTTAAAAATATCTATTTTAATGAAGGTGAGGTATAATTATGTACTTTGAACAAAAAACTTTTAAATATTTCTCCGATGTTATGAGCTCTCGTTGCACTTTGATTCTCCCCAGCATTTGTGAATCTATTAGATAGATAGTCATGAAATTTTTCTTTATTTAAATCTGCCATAATAGAGTTTTCCAAACGCTTATTAGGCCAGTGCTCATGTACGCAGCTGAGACGTGGGTACTAACTAAGAGGAATGAGCGAGCACTGGATGTTTTTGAAAGGAAAATTTTGAGGCGTATCTTCGGACCGGTTCTAGAAAATGGACTTTGGCGTAGACGTTACAACAATGAGCTCTATACTCATCAGCATCAAGCACCAAAGTCCCTGCTGAACTCAAGGCCAATAGGGCGAAGGAGCTTAGGAAGGCCAAAATTAAGATGTAGTGACAACGTCCTCAAAGACATCTCTGCCTTAGAGCTTCGAAACTGGAGAGGGCTGGCACTAGATGAGTGGGGGAAAATTATTGAGGAGGCCAAGACCCACCAAGAGTTGTAGTGCCAAGAACGATGATGAATAGAGTTTTTCATAAGATACAATTTATTCATTTGGCACAAACGTCGTTGGAGAAATGCGCAAAGTAACTGATCGTGACAACGCAAGACGCAATCAGTGTGCGCGGTCCAATACGTACGGAAATAGTCGTACGAATACGTACGTAATAATTCGCATCCAAAGCGCGGCCGGCCTAATGTGTAAGTGGGCACCCCGGCAAGTGGAGCGAGGTGGATAAACAAAGGGAGAAATATTGTCTCCCTGACAGCGGGAATTAATCTTCCCGCTTTATGTAGGCTTAGCGAAACTTACGCACGATTTGGGCCGGCGTCCGAGGTAAGATTTCGCTACATTTTTTTCGCTTTGTCTCGGCGCACAAAAGTTTTCCTCGAACCGAATTTATTGTGACGCATTGTTCGTGTTTTTAGCCCGTTTTAAACCCGGCGCTGACGTCGTCCTCTGGCCCCCTTTCGTCCATTACTCTTTGTACTTTTATTGCACCGGGGCTTTTATTTTCGCCCGTAACTTGTTTTCGTTTCATTAAAGTACATTGGGGATGATGGGTAAGTTGCCGAACGCGGTGAAGCCTTGTTGAAGTGTAACATTCCCGGGCACGCGAGGGTTGATTCAAAACGTGAAAGGTAGCTGTCACACGGACTCGCGTTACTTTCTGAAGTACAGAAGTATATATATGGGTATTTGATTTAATTTTGATGAGCTTTTTCGCATCAATAAAATATTCGTATTGTCACGTATGTCACGTGACGTACCACGTATGATATACCACACGTGGTACGTCACGTAGGAGGAATTAATGAAAACGCTGGAATTTAAAACAGGATTTATTTATTATTAATTAATTAATCGATCTTAAAAAGTCACTTAACACTATTAAATTGAACTCTATTCTTTAAATTAAACTTTTTTTTTTTTTTAATTAAAAAAAATAGAGATGCGAACACAGAATACGTGTCACTGTTCCCTGTAAACTGTTCCATAATTTTTCACTGGTAAATATACACTTTATTATCGAGTAATTCAACGGTTCGGCGTTTGTGGTAATCCATTTTTAACAAATTATGAAATAAAACCTCAAATCAATAGAAACAAGATTTAAATAACACAAAAGGTGCCACACAAATCATAATTTTTCAGAATATTCTAATCATATTATAGAAAATAACCACACATTCAACAATACAAAAATACACATCCCACATAAACAGACATACGGCCTAAAACAAAATAATTTAGAATCACTTGAAGTTCATAAAAACGTAAACACAGCAAATAATATAATCAATAATTAAGTACAACCCTTCACATCACCCCTTCTTACAATGTTCCCGATCTCCCACCGCCTAGATATCCTTTCCACTTCTACTGAATCCACAACCCACACATCAGACAACTACTCTCACATACCTCAATCTTAACTCACCTGAAGAAAGAAACGGATGTTTCCGAAACATGTAGTGTAACAAGTTTCAAATATAAAATAGTGGAAAAATATCAAGATACGGTGGTATCGAAACCGGTAGAAGTAGAGTCATTATTTAAGTGGTTTATACAAAGTTATTTAATTAAACTTCTTCTTCAAATGTATATTTATGTATCAAATGTTATTCAACCAGCTTTTTATACTAATAATAAATTTAAAAAATACATATTAAATAATAAAGATAAGGATAATTTTTTAAAAAAATCGGGTGTTTATAAATTAATTTGTAATGATTGTGATTATTTTTATATAGGAAAAACGTGTAGAAATTTTGAAATTAGAATTAAAGAACACTTAAGGTGTTTAAATAGTAATAATTATTCTGAATTTGCTAACCATCTTTTGGCTACGGGTCATTCTTTTGATATTAATAAGGGTTTACAAATTTTACATACAAATTATACAGAATCACAATTTGATAAATTAGAAATTTTGGAAATAAGAAAGAGTGTAAATAGTAAATTGAATATTATAAATAATCAGGTCCTTTTTGCAAATAGTTATCTTTTAAATTTATTTTCATATTAATTAGGTACTTTATATTATTATTTTCCATATATAACTTTTGATCTATACTTCGATTTTTAAATATTATTTTTGTTTTCCTGATGAAGAAGCGATTGGCTTTTAAACATGTTGATTTTTTTCAATAAATAAGTGGTTTAAACAAAGTTAATTTATATTAATTATATTAATTATTTTATTAAAATTTATGTTATTTTTTTGCTGCCTGTCCCTGCTGCTTTTGTTAAAAATAAAATTATAATCCCTTGTCTATTCCCAGTTCCTACGCTTGGATACTCATTAAGCGGTTGGTTACCAGGCATCTCGGATGTAGTTGGGCAAGTTTCACTTGGAAGTTATCAAACTTGATGTGTATAAGTTAATCTTGTTGCATTGCGACTAAGTTATGCATTCACAATATTATTAAGCAACCCCTCTCGCATCGGACGGCAACTTCCGAAGTCGGATACTCTCTAATCTGCGATCAAAACTTAATAATTGTGGGTAAATTGACATTCCGTATAACCACGGTCTCAGACCTCCGATTCGAATTATCTTCCTCCCTTAACTCGCTCTCTTGCTCTAATACATTCTTCCGCCTGAACTATCTCTCTTACCCCAATACGACCCCAATGTCAAAAACAACCCAAATAAATACATATATTTTATATGTTTTACATTTTCTCATCTTTTTCAAGTACCTTTCCAACATTTTAAATATTTACTTTTGTGTATTTATTATTGTTTTGAATTGATACTAATATATATAATGTCTAACAGATTGTTAGTTAACTTTGTAAAAACCACTACCAGATTTTAGGTCTACCGGTTTCGAGACGTACCCGTCTCTTCGTCAGGACCAACACTACACCATTACATTCACAACACTACACACCTCAACCATAGTATTGTTACACTTCCACCAATAATTGATCACATGCGTGTTAGTCTTGTCGGGGACAAACATGCACTGATTAGCCTAATGAGCTATCATGGATCTACCGAAAGAGAGTGAGAGGGGGCGGGGTCTAAAGTGGGTGTAACCCCATCTTTTGTGAATCAATGTCTAACCACAAAGCTGGTGCTTTAAATATTAATAATATTAATAATAATATATAATGTCTCTTTTTTGCAGGTAAGTGGGCTACACATATAATTTCATCTACAATTTCGCCACTAATTCCATCATCTATTTACGGTAAGAATTTTTTTTTATTAAATTATTTTTTAAAGCCTGTGTTATTTTGATCTAACTTTTGCACCAATAGTTTTTGTTTTCACAAGAACGTTGAACCAAATTGACTAATGTCGTGTTTTCTTGCCAAATTTTTCAAATAATTAATCATGACATTCGTCCTTTTTCAAAAAATTAATTAATTTCTCACTCACCTAATTTTCCCTTGCTAGATATGTATCTAAAGAACAACTCTGCATTCTTTACTCAAAACACGATTTTATTGACTCATTCGGTTGTTCCTTTCGTCCACAGATATATTTGGGGACAAATATAGAAATTAATCATTTACCTGACAGAATATAATGAAATATAAAAATCAAAATAATAGATTAATTATTGTGCTAGGAATACTACTTATTATTTCGATTCTTATTCAAAATATATGCTTAGGAAAAAGTCACGCTTCAATTTTCTCACTGCACATCTCGACAAGAAAAGCGTAAATATTTTTATATATCGCTTAAAACAACTTAATTTTTTATACCCAGATCAGAAAAGCGTTAGTAGCTAAGATTAGAGTTGATCTTCAGTACCTGGATATTCGATGTTTGCATGTACAGTGCATTTTAGATGAATGGTACAACTAGTTACAACGTGTTATAAGCGTTTAGGTTTCGTAACACACATATCAAAAGGATTTTCGAATGAGAAGTGCATCGAGCAAATGTACAATTTCATTATTCGTTCAAAATTGGAATGTGGAATGGCAGTTTGGAGCCCACACCAAAGGAAATACATCGACACGATGGAGCAGATTCAAAATAAATTCTTGCGCTACTTATACATGCGCAGAACAGGAGAATATCCTACATTCATGAACCATGCAGTACTGCTGAGGGAAAGCTACTACTGCAGCCTCGAGTAGCGCAGACAGGAGGGCCTAGCAATGTTAGGGGTTGAAATTTTAAGAAATATAATGGATGCTCCAAACTTGCTAGAGAATTATGCCCTTTTTGTACCAAATAATTATTTGCGAAATCGAGATCACGCGCTATTTAATGTCTCAAAATGCAGAATGGATGTAATGAATAACGCGTAGTGTGCAACTCCTAAATGAACTGAGCCATCATGTCGATGTATTTAAGGCGATCGTCTAGCAGAATGAGCAAATATCATCATTTTTTCTCATATCTTCTCTTGCGTTTTTTATCACATTTTTGTAGAGAAATATCTCATTTTAAAATTTATTCATCAGGTTCCATATATTTTCAATACGAATATCTTATTAGAATGGTACAAACTAAATTATATAATTGATTAATAAATTACCAAACCTTCGATGTTTTAAAAATGAAGAAAATTGCTCCACTTTGTGGGTCTTTTATGACTGAACGGCCTGTTGAGATGTCTTTTTTATTCAATAATATTACAAAGTAAACAATTATCTTCAATTAATTACAATTATAGCAAAATCTGTTAATACGTTTACATGCAATTTATGTTTTAAATAATACTGTTTTTTTAAAAATATTTTATTTTTTTGTGGGTTTTTTTCAACTCTTTTTACATGGTTGACAATTTTTTTACTTCAATAGTCAAAAGAATAGATATTATAATTTTATAATAAAAACAAAAAAAAATCAAAATTTTGTCGATATTCCTGATTTTAGATATTTAATCAAGGCACTGCGTATTGTGTCATAAATACGTTGCGTCTTTGCTCATTCTGCTAGACGATCGCCTTAATGATAGCATTGAAAGCATCAAGCAGAGGATCACCTCCATAAAGGTACTCACTCCAAGTTATGACTTGCATAGTAAATGGAGCAATCTGTTATACAATTAAAAAAAAATGTCATCAAATCGGAAGTGACGGAATAGTGACAAGTGCGATGTAATGGTAAATAATGAATGCTTAGAACAATTGATTGCGTATCTTAGAAGTATGTTTATTAAATATAACAACTTGATAACTTTTAGTTAAAATCTGACTTACAAGTCAGATGGTCAAACTAGTACTAGTAAAATTTTCTAATTAATTATTCAATTTTTTGCCATAAAACGTCCCTAGCACGGAGACTGGCATTTTTTTTCTGGATGGACGCCTCCATTAAGAGGGTTTTCATTTATTACTTTATCATCCTTCTCAAAACGGAAACATTTTTTAACCCCTATATTACATTTAAATAAAACCCTTAACATACATATTAAGTAATTTCTCGCGTATATGGGCGCATGTTTTCGTTTCTGCGATAATTTTTATATACACGATATACAATGCCGTATATTTTAATGTTAATTGTAAAGATTTATGTGTAGATTTTGACGATATCATGGGGCAGTATATTTCTATGTTAATTATAAAGATTTATGTGTATGTACAAGCGAATCTAAAAAAGCAAAAAAGAAGTCAATCGCTTTCTACAATTTATGTTTCTTTCTTTCTACAGTTCTGATGGTACATTTAATATATATTTGCGATGAATATTTTTTCTGTATATTTATTTTTAACTCACCTATTGCAGTCGGCTATAGAGGTTAGTTATACACGGCAGAATATCCCAGAAAACTACACATATGATTCTGAACGGCCGTGAAAATCCGAGCGCATTTTTAATAAATATATTCGTCAAGACATATTTTACATTTACTTGCATTGAATTCACGTTGCTGTTAACGTTTGAGAAATATAAGTTAATGTTTAATTACTTGGAAGGTTTATTTTCATTCAATATTTTATAAAGTAAAAAATATGGCAGAGGTTTCACAAAATTCAAAATATAGTAAGTAATAAATTATATATAATAAATAATAAACGGCGGCCCTCGTAGCGCATTGTGTACGACACTGGCTTCTCACACCGAGGATTCCGGGTTCGATTCCCGTGAGGTCACAATTCAATCTACGTTATTTACTCAAGCCTGGGTGTTTTGTAATATATTTCGCTTCTTCTTCCTGACCGTTAAAACGTAAAAAATATATATGTACAGGGTGTCCCGTATCTTGACGTCAAGCCGAAATCGGGTGATAGGCCAAGTCAAAATAGTTATCAAAAAAATATTTAAAACTGGGCAAAGTATTGATTTTGAATATTTGGTTTGGTCAAAAAGTGACATTTTCTTCCAATCTGGAGCAGTAAGCTTTGAATTTTGGACAAAAGTTTACAGAAATATTACTCAGGATTACATAATAATTTAAAAAATGAAGAAAAATAAAGATTTTGTAGCAACAGGAGTGAAAAGACCGTCACAGGGTGTGGATTTTTTAGATTTTTTTTAAATGCTTAAGATTTTTTAACTTATTTTTCTGATAACTATTATGACTTGGCGTATCACCCGATTGACGTCGAGATACGGGAAACCCTGTATAAAAATATTAAAAATTCCAAGTTATTAATGTACGGCAGCAGATCGGGGGGTCGTAATTACTTCACAAACAAAACACTAAACAGATACAAAGCCTTCAGACAGCTATTATTAAAAAAAAGCCACAGGCATTTCAATTAAGGCTCAACCTTATAAGCTTGTAATCATCTACCTTCTGCCCGTTCACGGGATATTACTTTTTCATTAATCAAAAAAAATAATTAAATGTTAAAGGAATCGTTTTTTCATGGACTTGATAATAATTTTGATCCTAGTACATTGTGATGCTTAATATCGTTGGTTTTCTTCGATTCAATATTATATATAAAAAGAAACCCGTGTTTTCCTACCCGCCAAGTTTTCTCCACTACCAGCCACAACCACCCACCGGTGGTTATGGTGGTGGACAGCCCTTGGTAGATCGAAAATATGCGAGTTTGGTGGGGGTGGCTGTGCGTGAGTGGGAGTGGGTGACGAAAATGTGCTTTCTAACACATTGTTTTATTGGAAGGCCGCAAATGCTTCAAATTGTTTCAAAATAGGCGCGCCGACTGTGTCGGTGAGTCTAGAAGGTTCCGGAAAAACCTGCTGGATTCATCAGTCATTCTTTTTCTTGAATTACAATTTATGAAATTCATGTCTGAAAATAATGACTCCCAAGCAATGTAGAAGAGAAAATTGATTATATTGCTCTCGCTAGTTTCTTTAACTCGCTAAACATTTTTGGAATGGCATTTCAATGTCTCATCATTTCTTTTTCTGCATATTTATTAATTATGTTCGTTAATCGATCGCTTTCAATTATTTCCAAATTCAATTATTCCAAAATTTAAAAAAATATATTTTTATATATTTATAATTTTTTTTTTTATTTCAAAAAATCCTTGTTTACAAATAAAGGTACTTAATACTAATTTAACAATAAAACATAACATAATTTACACATTTTTTTTGTTTTGTTTGATTTGTGGATTATGCCACTCTACTAGGCTACGCCTGTCCCAGAGTGGCGTTATGGAACACAATTATAATTTTTTTTTAATTCGTCAGTAATATTTATTTTCATAAGGTAGTAATTATGAATCTACAAAGTATCAAGTGCAATGTTGGTGATAAGTTGAGTGAGTCATAAGTCCAAGTGTAAATATGTGTAGATAATTGTTTAATGTAAAAAGGGTCAAAGATTTTTTTAAGATTATTTTTTATTTTCCTTAATTAGTTAATTAATTTATATAGGTATATATTTTTATTTAAAGAAATTATTATGCAATTACAGTAAGTAAATTTTCAGTTGCTGGTCTACCTTTGGAGGTAAGCCAGTTGTTTGCTAAAGCTTCGAACTTGGAAATCGTTCGCGTGCCTTCCCAATTCTCAAACGTGCCACCTCTCGCACGCGTGCCCTAGGCTCGCCACACCTGCACTAGCAGGTGAAAACATCTTCAATACATGTGAATTTAAATGTATGCATGTACCTATACTATAATGTAATGGCTGTAGGTACATTACATCCCAAGGTCACCACGACTGCACGCTCAGTACCAGCGAATGAAGATTTATGGGGTGTGTTCAGTGTTAAGGGATGACTCCCGCGGGACGTGTCGGCTACAACTGCAGCTAATTAAAGCGACATTACAGCGCTGCGGTCGCGCCCTCTTTGTTTTTTACCCCCCCCCCAGACCACCCCCGAATATGTCTTCATTAGCCGCCCATTAGCGTCACCTTTTGATGCAGGGTTCCTGTTCCTATCCACAACCTGTGTCTCGGTGCTCGATTGTGATACACTGCCACATGCAGAATGATATTTGTCGACCACAGTGATCGACTAATATATTCACCCACGAGAACATACATCATCTATGTTTATTATTTTTATTTTATTAAATCCCAAAAGAAACTATACAAGATATAATATATATTACATAAGTATATCAAATCCTATAAAGGTGTATACATATACCTGTACATTGGGAGATGAAAAGTTAGACATGTGTAATAATGAAACACACAACTGAAACTCAAAAAAAATAATATAAATTAGTAATTAGTGACTAATATTAATACCTAGCTTTCAAAATAGTGACTCGAATGATAGGTGTATGATGATTTCAATATACATTTATAAGAATATCAGTTCTTCATGTTCTTGTGTTTCGATTATCCATTTTTTTATTTTATTTTAGTTGACTTATTTACTTCGGTTACATAAACTTTTTAGTTCGGTGGGTAATAGATTGAAGTATTTAGTAGCTGTATATAAGGGACTTTTACTGTACATTGTGTTAGTAATTTTGGGCCCTTGTATTAATTTATGTCTGGATCTACCATCACAGTTATTAAATTTTTGAGTGCATTCATTGAAATAATACTTCAAACTGTCTAGTACAAACTATTGTCTAACATTTAATATAAAACTTTGTCCTAATCCTATTTTTTTTTAAATGTTGTCTTTTGCATATCGAATATTGGTTTGATAGCGTTTTTGTAGCCACCGCCCCACGCAATGATGCCATAGTTGATGGTGCTTTCGAACAAAGCATGGTGTAACATTTTTAACACTTTAGAGTCCATGAAGTATCGTAACTTATAGCTAATAAATTGAAATTATCTGACTTTTTTCAACAGTTCTTGGACCTGTCCATCCCATTTCAAGCAGCTATCAATATGTATACCTAGATACTTACAACTATCTACTTTTTTTATTATTTTATTATTAATGTTAATTATAGTATTCTTAGGTAGCGTATCACTGTAACATACAAAAGTTAGATATACTGTTTTATCAACATTTAGCGTTAATTGATTATCATTTATCTCGGTACAAATATTTTTTAACACATTATTCAACTTTAGTTGCACTCAAACCAGTTATCACCTGCACAACGTACAGCGGTTTCATCGGCGTATGATAGCAAGTGTTTTTTATTTACTTTTCTTGATGTATATCATTGATATACATCAAGAAAAGTAACGGACCTAGGATTGTTCCTTGAGGAACCCCTATTTTAACACCTTCTGCAATACTAATTTATTCAAAATAACTATGAATAGAACACAACGTTGTTTACTTCACACAATGACAGTTTAATTAAATAAATTAATTAAAACGTTTTCGATGCTTACTGCATCATCTTCAGTAATATACTAACTTAAGACTAGAAGACATTTAATGTACTACATAGGGGCGGGAGTTGTCAGGAGTGGGGGAGGGGCAGGCGGAAAGTGAAAGTGGTTGCTGGGAGGGGCTAGTATGGTAAGAAGGGGGGATGTAATAAGTGGTGTTTGTACGTTTAAGGTCTTATCATTATTTCGATGAATTTCTATATTTTCCAAAATGTCCAATTTCTTTCCTTTTTTGCATACATGCAACACCTCCACGTTATCATACTTGAAGTGATGTCCCTCTGATCTCACATGGTCTGCCATCTCTGAATTAATATTGAAATTTTTTATCCCTTTAAAATGTTCATCTATTCGCGTTTTTTTTTTACCACCTGCAAGGTGTTGCAAGACTGTTTTGGACATGATTCAGTGTATATTGGAAATCAAGATGTCACAGCTCGCGCGCAAATACGAAAATGAACTGAATGACATGGCGAGGGGTTACCGCCGGGTGCGGGCGGGGCGGGTTTTGGTTCCAAAGTCGCCGCACGTCGATTTACGTTGGGCAAGCCCTAGCGCATACACTATTAGTAGAGACGCAAAAAGTAGAGACGAGAGGTTAGCCGAGTTGACGGGCCGACTGTAGTCGCAGCCGCGACACAATCGAGGCTCCGCCCCCTCCAGGGTCGCGGGGTCAGCGCCCCGCGGGGTAATTATGTGAGAACGGGGCATTACTCACTTTAATCACGGAGATCAATTATTTAAATGGTTTTGCTCAAATTATTTTATGATTTACCTATACGGCATAAATTTCATTAAAAAATGTACAACATTCCTAGGAAATTAAGGTACATTTTTCATTTTCGCGATCAAAGGAAAGTTTCTTATTTATGGTTCAATGAATCACTCCAGTCGCAATTTAATTTTTGTTGTCGGATAGATTCCCTGGTTTAATCGCCTTCAAGAATAACTTTTTAAATATCCTATTAAATTACAGACTTCCGTTATAATTATAGACATATTAACATTTGACAATTAGCCATTTCTCATAATTTTACATGTACATAAATAAGTCCCGTCTTTTTATGTCTTATGATATTATAACGATGTTGTCATTCCGATAACAGGGAAGATTGTGGCTTATTGCTGTAGTTACGGGTTTGGGTCGAATTCCCGATAGCCATTTGGCCGATTGTCGACTGCCCGACAAGCCAACTTTCCAAAAGTCAACTTCCCGACAGCCATTTGCCCGACGTGCCGATTGCCCGACAAACCAACTTCCCGACAGCCATTTGCCCGACGTGCCGATTGCCCGACAAACCAACTTCCCGACAGCCATTTGCCCGACGTGCCGATTGCCCGACAAACCAACTTCCCGACAGCCATTTGCCCGACGTGCCGATTGCCCGACAAACCAACTTCCCGACAGCCATTTGCCCGACGTGCCGATTGCCCGACAAACCAACTTCCCGACAGCCATTTGCCCGACGTGCCGATTGCCCGACAAACCAACTTCCCGATAGCCATTTTTCCGACATGCCGACTACTCGACAAGCCAACTTTCCAAAAGTCAACTTCCCGACAGCCATTGGCCCGACTTTTGTGCTTTATTACAAAAATACGTTTTTGCTTAAAGATACTCAGTTAGGAACGAAATTTTAAAAACTTAATTTAAAAAAAATAAAGTCTAATGTAAAAAATAAGTTTTGTTTACTAGGGGATTTAATTATACACGAATGAATACTTTAACTGCAATATAAATGTTTCTAAAATATACTCGAGAGAGGACATACTTCCGCTGTGTTCAAATCCCTTTGGCTAAAGAAGGATTTAAGTTCATCAATGTACAATTTCATAGTTAACAGTTAACGTGGTTTAAACAGTTGAAGAACCTTTACATATTTTCGTAAGCGTACCCAAATGCATACCTTTATAATTTAAATATATTTTTACTGGATGTTGGGTTGTCAGGCAATTGGATTTCGGACTGTCGGCTGCTGTCGGGCACCCTGTAAATCCTTCCATTTGAGGAACTTGGAACCATCGATCCAAGTTCCAATTCGCCATGTTTTCCGGACAACTTTGAACGACAGTGTGGGCCTATCGGAACAGCATTCGCCGTCGAACCTCTGCTGCAGACCTTCATCGCAGTTCTCCATGAATAATGGAAATCATTTATACTTTTTACGTCCTTTCCTCATTTATGGCCGTCGAAGTCATAAATACCAGAATTGAACACTTTATTGCTTCCTTTTATTGTTTATTTTTCCTCCCTTCTTTGTTAATTTCATCTGAGAAACTAATTACCCCCGGGCGGGGTGGGTGGGAGGGGGAGGCGCCCCCCGCCGTTTAAGCGCGTTTTGATTTATCCGCACAATAAATTCCCCAAGAAACAGAGCGCGACACGGCCGGCCGCACCAACAATGGCGAATATTCCGTCAGGGGCTGTGAATGCCGAAGTATGCCGGAGCCGGTCCAGTCCGGACTCTAGACGCATTCTAATACCGCTTATCGACCAAGCTAATTTATAAGAGAACGCAGACACAGAAGTCTTTGGATTCTTGTATTCAATTCAATTGATTTATTCTATAATATGTACATTTACATTACACACTTAATATTCAATGCATATATATTATAAGGATAATGCCCGTACTCTCTCATGTAAAGATAGCTCAGAAACTTCTTTTAGACCTTCTCCACTGCAAACAGATAGCTTACCACAGTTCAAAAAACAACTTAAGACGCATTTATTTAGACAATCCTATAAAAACCTATAGAATCTGACCACAACAACAACTAGCTAATGTTTTCCACTCCTACTGTGCACTCCGCGAAAACACCTAATTCTTTCAGGCACTCCCAACTATTATAGTATTAAACTTTAATTCCATTTCTTGCATGCCACCTAGTGAATAAGTGTAAATACGTTTTTTAGCATTAAGTTGTTTTGTAAGATAATTTTTCTGTGTAAAGCGCCCTTTAGGTAAGTATTCGTGAAAACGGCCTACTAAAACTAAAATGTCCTTCTCCGTGACGCGTACTTTTGAAGATTCTGATGTCGCTGGAACTAGACTGAAATGAAAAAGGTAATTATTTTCATATTACGCGATGTGTCGAAAATAATTTTCATTTTTTTCCTAAAATAAATTGAGGTTGAAGAGTCATTATAAGCAAATGGCGCATTTTATCAATAAAAATAATGTTATAAGTGAGATGTGTGCACAATTTTAACAAAATCGGCACAATAGTTTTTGAGACATCTTCTCCAAGAGTCAAGAAAAAAATAATCTAACTCGTTCGAAAATTCATCTACCACTCTAGCCAATTTTTGGAATTTTCGAAAAATTGTTGACTCAAATTATTATTTATTATATTGTTATTATTATATTGAACTTCAAATTATAAGATGAAAAAGTCAGGTTTGTATTATTCCTTTAAGTGAGTCAGTTAGTTACCGCATAATCGGTGTATATATTAGGTCCTAACATATGAAATTGGCGTTTTTCCGTACTGGCAAATTTGATTTCAAATATCTTCTCATTGGTTAGGAATTCCAAATCCAAATTTATACAGCTATTTACTCATGTATTTGTGTTTTGAAAATTATAATTTATTTGTTTTTTGCTCAATTGTTTTTTTCTTTGCGTCACTCAGTTTATAAAATGAAAAACTTGAAATATCGCGTTATTAACGAGTACGAGTTCCACCGTGGCACCAGTGCTGCAGAAACGGCTCGAAGGATTAATGATGTGTATGGCGACGGTGCCGCAAAAGAAAACACAGTGCGTTTTTGGTTCCAACGTTTTCGTTCTGGAAATTTCGACCTGCAGAACAAGCCCCGTGGACGGCCGGAGACCAAAGTTGATAATGAAGAATTGAAGGCTATTGTGGAAGCGGATCCATCGCAAACCACATCCGAGTTAGCTGCAGGCTGCGGTGTTAGTGATAAAACTGTTTTAATCCACTTGAAGCAAATTGGTAAGGTGAAAAAGCTTAAAAGGTGGGTATCTCACGAATTGAGTGAAACAAATCAACAAACGCGCGTTGACTGCTGCGTTGCATTACTCAACCGGCACAATAATGAAGGGATTTTAAATCGAATCATTACCTGTGATGAAAAGTGGATCCTGTACGATAATCGGAAGCGCTCATCGCAATGGCTGAACCCTGCCGAACCAGCCAAACCATGCCCCAAGCGAAAATTGACTCCAAAAAAGTTACTTGTGAGCGTTTGGTGGACTAGTGCTGGTGTCGTTCACTACAGCTTTCTTAAATCTGGCCAGACGATTACGGCAGATGTCTATTGTCAGCAACTGTAAACCATGATAGAAAAGCTAGCTGCTAAACAACCGAGGCTGGTTAATCGCTCTAGGCTACTGCTGCTTCATGATAACGCTAGACCACACACTGTATAACAGACGGCTACCAAATTAGAGGAGCTTCAATTGGAATGTCTAAGACATCCACCGTACTCTCCGAACCTTGCCCCAACAGATTACCATTTTTTTTCGAAATTTGGATAACTTCTTGCAAAGGAAAAAATTCAACTCCGATGGGGCAGTCAAAACCGCCTTCAAAGATTTTATTGATTCCCGTCCGAATGGTTTTTATAGTAAAGGGATCGATGAACTACCTATGAGATGGCAAAAGTGCATAGATAGCAATGGTACATACTTTGATTAAATAAATATATTATAATAAAAAAAATCGGCTTTATGTTCCTCCTATACTAAACGTCAATTTCATATGTAAGGACCTAATATACATAAATAGACAGAAATTGTATTAAAATTAATAATACAAGCCTTAACCTTAATTGTTCGAAGAATTTTTTTTCTGAAAAAACATTTGAAAGGTTACACCTTTGTAAGGGGATGTTGAAAATTAAAAGATCGCATGTTCTCATTCTTAAGGGGTCATGCCTCAGGGGTTAAAAAAACTCGATTTTAAAAAAATTACGGAAAACATTAATTTTCATATTTAGTACATGCACACAAGATATGCATTTCAAGAATCTGTACACAACTATTGAAAAAAAATTCAATTATTTAATCGATGACACACAACCATTGATCTAGACTGCCATTGAAATAACGGCTTTTCGTTGACTATACTCGTAGGTCGACCACAATCAAAAGACCATTCCCTAGCTTTGTCCGGCAAGAAGAAAGCGGGGGAATGTTGCCTGGAAAGCCCGTATTACAAGCCTCAATATGATATTCCAAATAAATATATATTTTTTACTTTAACAAAGATTACTTACTTACTAGAAAAACTTATTTTGTGTTAATTTTTTGCATCTTAAAAACACACATTTTTGCGCACATTCTTTTGAATGCGGTCTAGCTATAATCCTGTAATTGGCTTTTAGGTTTCACATTATTTGTATTTATTTAATTATTGTTAGCTGTTAGTTTTCCGAATAAATATAAATAAAAAAAAAATTATTTCACATCGCTTACATGAGTTTACTGACTTGATCGAAGGATGTCGAAAAATATCGATTTGCTAAAAAACGGCAAAGGTTCAAAGTGAAAATTTTGAATTCATAAATATATATTCTTTAAAAAAAAACTTCCTCAAGTACAAATACCGTCGAGATATTTTGGCTACCGATCCGGAAAATATGGTTTGGAGAAAAATGCATTTAAATTTTAAGTGCTGTTTTAACCTTCCGATAAAACGCTGTCTTAAAATTCTTAAAACTCCGTTAATACTTGTCGCATTGACTTTTAATGCTAAGACTGACTTTTAAAAAGTAAATAAAATGATTTTCTGAAAATTCTGACTAAGCGTGACCTCCTAATGAATTTATTGAAAAACTATATTTCTTTCAAAACGGGTCTAGGTGTATTCAGGAATCCCCCAGGCTCGGGAGTGTCGCTACTGAGTAGGTACGTTCAAGGATCCCCACCTGATTCGCAGCCTCCCGACGTTCCTTATTCCGCGCAATCCTTCGGCTGTGCGGAGAGATTTATTGTGATCTGCCGACACGGCGGGGAGACCTTATTATTTTTTTCCCAGGAATACAAAGTCCTTATTAAAATAAATAGATTTTTCCGGTTACCTGTCTATTTTTGATATCGATAAAATACATCCTTTACGCCGGCAACGGTGGGTGTTTGTTTATTCGTGAAAATCTACCGTACGCGATATATTTGTTCGTTGAAAGAATATTTCCATGAATCAGATCAATACTACTTGGAGCGGCCGTCTGAGTATTTTTCTTAATAACGGCTGGCTTGAATCTGACAATTTTATAATAAAACAGTGTTTCTAATTATTACGGCTTTAATTCATCAAATCACCAAAATTTGAAATTGTGCGCCTTTAATCCACCACTAACGAATAGTAATATTAATTACGGATACTTCATATTGTGCATATCTAAGAACAGATTCTACATATAACGTGACATATTATATATATCAATAATTTATTGAAGTTTACGTCACCTCGTGCCGCCGTCGCTAGATGCCGCCCTATGTTCACTTCACATGTCTTTCTCACCATCCGATCCTCATTCGTTCGCCACCTTTCTCCCTTCTGTTGCCATATTTCTTTTACTTTACTTTATTTTTTTTCTTCTTTTTTTTTACTTTATTTTTTTCTTGACTTTTTTTTTCTTCCGTACATCAGTTGTAGTACATATATTTTTATAAAAAAGAAAACTAGCGACATTTTTGATAGCTAATGCTCTATTTTTCATGTGACAATTTTTCACTTATTAATATTCTTAAAATAATAAACCCACCGCGTTATAATACCGCAAAAGTGATATAGTATTATTTTCTTCATTGCCGATATCCACCCCTGTCCGAAATATCGCTGTGTTTTAAAGCGACGACTTATAATAAGCCATAATATAAACACCCTCTTGCTGTTTCCTTTCAGACCGTCAATGTTCGATATTTTGTGATATATTTTCTGTACACAAAGATTCTATGGAATCATTATTCTATTCAACATATAATGCGAGTATATTTTTATGTGTATAAGCCATTAAATTCCCTGTATTGCTTATATGATGGGAGTTTTATTTATACGCTTTGATTTTTCCCCATTTACTGGCCCGCAAACGATATTTGTTTGTATTACAGGGTGTGTTTGTATTAAAAGGAAGATACCAACTTTTCTTCGTTATTATCTGACAATAATGTTTTTCTGTATCACACTTTGATGAAATACTTCTTAAACGTCTTGTTTGCATTCATTTTTAGGTAGATTTTCATAATAGTACTATACAGAGCTACTCCACAAAACGTGGCAGACAGACACCAAGTTTAATAATCAATTAGAAAGACATGCAGAAAAATATTTTGGCTGCTACTGAGATCTTCTCTCTTTCCGGGAACGATTTGGGTTCAAGTACCGGTAGCAGCCAAATTATTTTTTTATTGATTTGATTTTTCTGCATGTCTTTCTAATTGATTAATAAATTTGGTTTTAAATTTCACAGAACTTTGTTAAGAAAAAATTGCCAATTTACAATGTGTTCTTTAATAAAATACGTAACATGTAGATTTATGCTTAAAATATCAGTTCATTTTCAGAAAATATTCTTACATCTCTGTCCAGTAGTTATAGAGATAAACAACTTCAGTGTTTGCATTTTTTTCAATATTTTTCTAATACAGAATAGTCCCTATAATCCGAACAATTTAAAACCGAACATTCGGTTTAATAAATTACTAAGCATATTGAGAATAAATAAGATTTTTTATGTAATACTTATTTTATGTTTTATGGCATACTTGGCATACATTTTATGTTATATGGTATTAATGTCTTAACTAGCAGGAAAGCAATGCGGCCAATTGTATCTGGCAAACTTCCATTTTTGCTATTGTGGCCGCTTCGCGGCCAAATGTGTTTGCTGTGCAGCAAACACAATTGTTTACCTATGCCTACGTCAGCCGCTTCGCGGTAAATTGTATCTGGTAAATTTCCACTTTTAATTACGGGTAGTTTAGATATAATTAAGACAAAGTATTTATTGAAAATTTCTAACCGATTAATAAGTCAGAGCGGAATAAACCATAGTTCGATAGGTAGGTACCTACTCTCTTCTCTTCTCGCAGTGTTGACTACTTTTATACAACATTATAAAAAATTAATCTTTGTTTAATTTTTACATAAACCAATTTGAATGTTCAAAACCAAAAATGTAATTAAAATTTCAACAAAAAAAATATTCTCGACCGTAAAAAAAAAATTCGATCCTGCCAGGATTCGAACCTGGCATCTTCTGATCCGCAGTCAGACGTGTTATTCATTGCGCCACAGGACCCGATAAACAACGCGGCAAAATTATTGTATACAAATAGAAATCATCATCCAAATGCAGAAACGTACGACATCGGTTGGAGTAATTATAATATAGATTATGTGCATATTTGATATTAAAAAATCTAAGTGTTTTTTGATGAGCACCTTCTACATGGTCTTGATATGCAATTGGTGCAATAGTAAATTTTGGTGGGAATCCACATTTTTTTCGACTGTCAACTGCAAACGCGTGTTAAAATTTGAAATTTTTATGTTTAACTGTGTAATGTGATTGTTTTTCTTTTTCTGGAATGCTCTCACTTTTTGTCAGTGCATTCTCAGCAATTTCACAATCAATTATTATTTCAGAATATGTGTCGTTTCTGGTAACAATCATGCTTAGATTTTCCATTTGGACTTTCGGAATATTTGAGAGTTTGACGTTTTCTGGGACCTTTTAACATAGACGGTATGTAGTCGAAAATTGTATCCGTCTTACATGTTTTTAATTAACTCTCTTTGTCTGTTTGTTTGTTTGTTTGTTGTTGCGGAATCTTATAATTGATTTTTCACCAATTTCGGACTGGCTAGAGCTCTGAAACTTTCTACATCTTCAGTAAAGTGGATGACCATTTTTGACGAGATCTATTCATTATTTCGATTAAAATTAATAATTTTCCATAATGATTGAACATTAAAAATGCCTACGTAGCTTCGAGATTCATCAATGTTAATATGAAAAATGTTCCGAAATCATTTTTTTTTATTTAAACCGGTTTATTCAGCTTTGACATTAGGCGTTGGAACGAAATGTCTAATTCGATAAATTAGGGTTACGTTGGATATAAGTATGTTATCTCAGGATAACATTCATTTAGAAAAAAATGATTTGACAAAAATAACGTTCAACATAATTGTGCCACGGGATTAAAGAGTTTTGTTGCCCAATATACGCAGAATTTTCTGCAATTATCACTAATGTGCCAATTCTTCACCTTCCCGCCGTTAAACTGTTACCATGTATTAAAAGAATGTCTTAAAAAAAAAAATTGATTCACTTGTTAGCACTCAAATTGGGTGTTGTGGATTTAGTTATATTCCCTCGTTAATTTTGTAGGATTCTCTCCACTTACACATTTCTTCAAAATTACATTCTTTTCTTCAATGGTTAACGTCTTGTGTTTTCTTTTAACAGCAGTCATTTTTGTATTTCGCTAATTTGGGATTAAAGACAATTGCGACCAAACTCAGATGACGTGTGGTAAGCGAAGGAAAGTCACTTCTTCACAGATTGGCTAATCGTTGGTAGGCGTGCATCCCTACATCCCCCCCCCCCTTCCATCGCCCAATGGTTCGGATTACTGGAGGTTCGGTTTATAGTGGGTTCGGATTACAGAGACTATGCTGTATTTCTTCCTTATTTTATGTAAAAAGTTCTATTACCCTTTTAGTAAATTATATCGATTATTGAATACAAAGCGAATAAATTTACAATATTCGATAAACTTAAGTTATTATAAATATATTTAGCGATAACACGTCAAAATTGATGGTGCTTTTACATACCGGTTCCTAAAGAATAAGTATTTACTCATTTATAGCCGACACCCATGAAATAATAATAACGAAGTTTTATCAAAATATTTTAACATTTATTTAATATTTCCCCTGCCGGCTGTTAATGGTACTATTTTAAACCCTAGGTGGTATATTATATTGTTCGCGTCTTTGTTAAGCCCTAGTATTAATTTGTATTATATTTTTGTCGGTCCACGGAGAGGCAGCGTTAACATGCGTTAAGCGACCGGTTCGGGTTCGCTGGCCCGGGGTTCAAGTCCCATCTCCGGACATTTTTTTTGCCGTAAATTCGAACGAAATTATGGATGTTACACGAGGGGAAGGAACAAACATACAGACAGACGGATGGACAGACAGCGAAATTATTATGTTTGCTTTAGGCAGGAATCTGCCTGTGAGGTATTGTGGTCTATCTCTGTTATAACCTGTAGTTCTCACATTAGAGCTTTCGGAAAATTTCAATGTACTCTTCGGATCATGAACAAGAAAACTAAAGACCATCCTCCTATAAAAAGTCAACATATTTACATTTGGAGTATTACGGATTTTGTGGACATGATAATTTCCGTTTTCTTATAAATTTTCTTATAAATTTATAAAGCACATATCTCAGTAAAATTCTTTAATCCACCCGATATTGTTGGACAGTGGCATTAATGTATGTGAGTTTGTCAGGGGATATTAGGGACGAAAATAATATGAAAAATTTATGAAAAGACTAAGAAAGTTCGTGATACGTGCTTTTGATTAGAAATTTGATATACTGATATTTTACGTTGTATATATTAGGAAATATAAAAATAAATTATATTACCTATTTCAAAAATAAATAAAAAATAAGGTTTCAAAATGGCGGCAGCAAAAAAAATTGCGTTAATCCGAAAATATAAAAAAAATACGAAAAATAAAACATTAATTTCTAGATATTCATTCAGTCATTATATTTTGACTTGCTCCAAAGTAGTCCTAGAAGCATTTGCACAGAGTAGACATAATTATTTAAATCATTAAACTAATTAAACTAATCAAATTTCTTGGCATAGTGGTTAAGACACTCGCTTAAGCGATAGTGATCGGGAATTCGAGCCTCAATCCTGGAGTCCACCGAGTAAGTACTTTTTAATAACACGAGTGTTTATCTTAAATTATGTTTATAATAATTCGAGCAAGGATATAGGAAAATTAATATCGACAGAAATACTAAGGTGATCTTTGTTCTAGATAGTTAGGCGTACACACTGCAATGAAAATTATTCCAAATCTCTATTTATCAAGAAATGAAATAAAGAAGTGACGTGCGCTGAATATTTCCCTGATTTATTCGGAAACAAATTGGATGGCTACTTTGTATGCGGCACTGTGTCTAATATATAAGCAAAAATAACTTTTACTTTAAGAGTGTTCGAGTGTATTGGTTTTTTTTTTGCACCAATCGTACCAACAGCGAGATTAAAAAATGTCTTCTTCTTCGTGGCGCTTTTAAGGGGTTCACCACCTTGAGACGTCATATTTAAATTATTAAGTTTTTGACGTAACTATTGTACATAAAAAACGTTTTATTATCATTGTTTACAGCATACGTGGGTTAATATTATATTTTATATTAATATATATATATTTTTTGTGTTTTATTTATTTGTTCTTTTAACATAAATTATAATATAATTTAACATTAAAAAAAGTAACCCATAAAAACCGAGTTTTTATCATACTCCCTTTCTTTGTAAAATATAACAACAATTAAAGACGAATTAAAGCATATAACATAACACTTAACTTAATATATATCTAAAATGTCAGATGTTTTGAGCTTTGATAAGACACTTCATACTTTGAAGATTGAATTCTAAAAACATTTATCATTTAGATTTTCGACATTCGTAGTGAAGTACCTATTATGTATACCGTCGGAGTAATTCAAATTTAGAAAATATTCCGCGACGTTATCGGGCCGTCGTTACTAATCAAACTTTTCTAATGATTCCAATTTGAAAAAAAACAATAAAACTTTTAAAAATCCGAAATTATACTACAATTATTAATTTTTTTTAACCAAAATTTGATAGATCTTCTTGATCGTCGCCACGAGTCTACTTGCCAAGTTTCAGCTCGATTGGATCACGGGAAAAGGGTCAAAAATCGATCCAAAGTTTTTTTTGACGGCAAGCCGGCAAGCAAGCAGACGCCACGAGCTAATATAAAGGGAGTAAGTAATAAGGAAACAATTTATTCTACTATCTTTATGAGAGTCAGAGACTCGTGTATAGAGAAGGAGTATTACAGGTTTGCATTAATCTAAGTAGTACAAAATAGAATTGAATGTATAACAACGATTATATACAAAGAAATATTATATTAGTAAGAAGTAATAGTCTTAAATTCTGTGTTTAGTTGATGATAATATTGGAGTGGATGGTGCAATTTGTGGTGAACTGACCGTTTCAAACTGTTTCATGATCATATTATGTATCTAGTAGGTGGTGTTTGTATACATATTTTTTGGTTTCAATTTTAAATTTATTCTGAGCTGCTATTTATTGCTATAACTCTATTGCTATGCCAATTTTTGTAATTTTTGAATGAGTGATGACTAAAATTATTTTAAACAAAAGAAAACATTTCTTGAAAATGTTTTGGCAATTTAACCCCGTAATGTGCTTGCTGGTCGTGGTTCCCTGATATGTCTATAACTGGATCCACAATGTGTCTCCTTTCCTCCCGTCTTGGATTATGTTGATCGCAACGCTTAATGAGGATCCTGCTCACTCCTTTATTTGCTCCATCCATCCTAAGAGATTGTCCTGTTGCTCGCTTTTCCTCCTCTATTCCTGTGATTTGGAGCTTTTCTAGACTCTCATCGTTCTTCTGTGTAACATGTCCAAAGTAAGCATTCAATATTCATCATGCTAAATGTCAGCTGTTCTTTCTTTCTTTCTTGATATTCTTCTTCATAAGTTTCTTTCTTGATAAGTTAATTGTTTTCCTCTACCATAAATAGATTTGCCACTTGTGCGCCTAAATTATATCACTTCAACATCATCCAGTCTATTTTTTCTTGTTGTTTTATTTATTTATTTATTTATCTTGAACTTAATACATGTCGGTTAGAAAAATAGCCACTCATCTCACTAGAAAGAACCTGTTCCGGATGAGCAGCTTACAGATAAAACAAAATAATGTATATCTGTAAAATTGATTTATTAATTGTAGATATTTTTGAATATAAAAGCAATAGCGAAAGTCAAAATCATATAAGTAAAAAGTTTGTTTATGTTCGCGTACATCAAATAATTTAAAAAATACAGGTTAATGAGAAATTAAATCAAATAAGATCTGTTTTCGGCAATTAGATAATTGTGCAAATGCAGGTGACAAAAATGTCTTCACGAATAATTGTGTCAGAAAAATCATGGTGTCAGACTTTGACAAAATGGATACCAAATATATTTGAATTTCACTAGTATTAACGCGGTTGACAAATTCCATTAACATTAAAAAAAAATAGAAACGCATACATGAAATTCAGACCGCCAAAATATATAGCCATGGACTAACGAAAATTTCTTGGTACACTGTATTTTTCACGGCTGGTTCCAATGCGTGTGACTTATTTAAAAAATAACTAAGAGTTCGTAAATTTTGAAACAATTATGAAAAAAAAGTCAAACTCAATACTCTCTAAAAGTATTGTGTCGTAGTAAATAAATCGCGCTTTGTTACAAAGTACAAGTTGTTTTTACTTGAAGAGACTCAGTATGGAACGAAATTTAAAATTTGTTATAAACGTCTATTGTAAAAAATACTTCAGTTGAAGTCTAAATGTGTCTCAAATGTACGCGAGGACGACATACTTTCACTGTGATCAAATCTCTTCGATTAAAAAAGGAATTTCTGTACAATTTTATACTATGAGGTTGTCCCAGTTAAATAACTTATGCACGTTTTAATAAACGTCTGCAAATTCATATTTTATATAGAATTTAAATGTGTTATATACTCGTATTACTTTTTTTTTTGTATTTTCAAACGTAAAATAGGACTAATTTGATGAGATCCTGTAACGATCGAATCCCCGATGAACTAAATCACTAGGCGAGCTTACTAACTAGATCAATAAGCTTCTCTTTTTAATTTTTAATAAACTAGTCAACACCACGTACATTTCCAGCATAAGGTTTCGTGCGAATGCTTTTTTGTTTTCTGTCTCTTCTTATTTTACCGCGCAAAGACAATTCGTGAATGGCCTGTTAGTGGCTCGCCGGGTTGCCTTAAAATTAACAATCCTTTGAGTTAAAAAAAAGTAAGACACTCCCTTAACGACAGGCGAGGCCCCCCACCCCCGCCTGTCGCGGGAAAAACACCCTGACGGCAGCGAAACTCGCTGATGATTGCGCGCTGTGCTGCGTTCGCTTTGACCGCTTTTTCATCTTTCCCGGTTCATCCTCTTTAGTCAATATTACTTTTCCAGATCCCCTCCCCCGCCGCGCCCTGAGGGATGGCGGGAGCAGTTATTGGCCAGCTGTTACGTATTATTCACGGCGGTTAATGGGCCCGGGTTCGATCCCCGGGAGGGCGCATTACTTTCTGCCCGATGAATTATATAGCGCCGAGGGCCGTTGTTTATTCGCGCCCTTCCGAGCCCTTGATGAGTTCGGCCCTAACGGTTACAGACTCTTTTTAATGGGGAATTTGCAGAGTACGAAAAGCGCCCTTTTCGGCAGGAGGAATCGTACGAAATTGACTCATACGGAACTCCTGGAACGTCGGATTGAAAGGAAACCTGACTACATTATGCGAAAAAAATTTAAAATCATCATAAAACAATTTAAATACATAAATATGGAGCATTATTTAACATCAGGACCTTACACAGCCTAAGAGTAAACTTGAAGGGTCATGATATAGATGTATTTTGGAAGCTGAAAAGTGTCATCTACAGGATGTTTAAAATAAACTAACTAACCATCACGCCGTTTCCCCGTGGGGGTAGACAGAGAGGATAGAGCGCCATACTCTTCTGTCCTGACATACAACTTACGCTTCGTCTACACTCATACATCTTCGCATGCAAACTCGACGGTTATTCAGGCTTCTAACAGGACCATCTTCCAGTATCTGGTTAATCTGGTCATGCCACGTCTTCCGTGGTCGCCCTCTCTTTCTGGCGCCGTCAACACTTGCGTCATATATCTTTCTTACCATTCTTTCCTCATTCATTCGCTCAACATGCCCAAATCACCTGAGCGACCATATTTTTATTCTATGTATTATGCTACGAACAGCTTTACATTCATTCCTAATATCTTCATTCTTTACTCTATCTTACGTCTAAGGGACCTCATCTCCACTGCATTCAATCTACTTTCGTTCCTCTTCTGCCAGCTCCAGGCAACAAATAAGGAAAAATAATGATTCAAAATAATCTAGATAGAAAAAATTACAAACGCGATGTTAAAAATATTCTCAGGTTTTTAAAGGCGATCAGAATCTTCTGGTAAGAGTTTTTCTAGGGTACGCATTAGATTTTGGACCCTGCAACGAGATCCGAATCGTCAGAAAGCCAAAAAGGTTTCCTAGAAAATTCTAACCAAAAGAAAATTTATGGTTCGGATAAATAAAGAAAAAGAAGTTGTAACTTCGATATCTAGAACATGTTATGAGTTATCATAATCTAACCAAAAGGAAATCTTATGAAATTGATTGTTTTAGAGGTTTGTAGAACTCCATAATCGCACATATGGAAATAAACATAAAATATTTTTTAAGTTCTACCTTTTTAATTTTCTGAGACGCGTTTCGCCTTATGAGGGCATTATCAATCTAAATATTTTACATTCAACAACTGTAATGTAATGATTCGGGCATTGGTGGTTACTTGAGAAATTTCAAAACTGTTCTAACGTTTTCACAGCCATTCAGAATCATCTGGTGTGAGTTTTCTGGGATATTCCGCCGTGTATCTACGACCTTTCGGGCTGATGTTTCGCATTGATGGATGGATGGGCCTTGCACTGGGATTCGAAATGTCGGCCAGAAAGGTCGTAGAAACACGGCATATATCCCAGAAAACTCAAACCAGAAGATAAAATGATAAGCTGAGAACGTAATACAAAAAAGTATGGTAACGTAAAAATTTCTTAACAATTTTAAAAATTCAAAAATAGAATCAGTTATTACTGATTGCCCCGCATTTTTTTTAATAATAACTTTTTCGAATGGGCGCTTGCCATATATATATATGTAACTAGCGACCCGGCCCGGCTTCGCCCGGTTCAGTTTAAACTCTTCATATCTTCAAAGATATTTAATTTAATGATTTGGTGTATAATATGACATATTTGATCTGCGGTAAATGCTTAAGGTTAATTAGATGTTTAATTTCATAAGGGTTAATACTGAATTGGTCGAAATTACTGGAAAGTTTGCCATTATATCTTAGTTATAAATGTGATGAACTTTTGTAGACAAAAATGGTTGGTGTTAGTTATCTTTAAGAGATAGATATATCCTACCTTTAACTTTTTTGCAGATAATTTAATTTTACACAATTCTTTCCTGGCTGATTTGTTTGTAACTCTAACAGATAAGGCAGCGTTTCTATGACAGCGCTTTAGCGACAAATTTTTTCCCGACTTGATTCACTAATACCGTTAATTCTCAGCTCCTTTATGTGCTAGGGAATTTTTTTTACACTTAAATCTTTCTGAAGAAATGCAGATCATAAAGGTAAAAGTCGCATGAAAATCCCTTCAGTGGTTCTCGAGATTAGCGTGGTCATACAGACAGACAGATAGAGGGACAGACGCTCGCGGGGACTTGTGCATTAAATTCATCCATTTGTATATAAGATAACGTAATCATGAAATAAAAATTTAGACAGCACGAGACTTTAGTATTTTGATATTGTTGATGAATTTTTTATTGTTAATTCAGACACATTCCAAAACAATTAAATTTATGGATACATAGGGCTCATTTTTTTTTGGGTCGCAATCCTAGGATTGGTCTGCAACAAGCACTCGCTTTCTCCACTCCTCTCTGTCACCTGCCAGCCTCTTCATTTCTTGGTAGGTGCTACATCGCGCATCTCCGATAGTCTGGTCTACGTAGCTTAATCTCGGGCGGCCTCTACGATTGTTGCCTTCAACATTTCCCTCGACGATGGTTAAAAGCAGGCCCGGATGCCTTATATTATGGCCTATCCAAATTGCTCGTTGGGCGATTCTGTCAAGGAGCCGCCTCTTTTCGCCCCCCCTGCTCAACACCTCGTCGTTTCGGATGTGTTCTGATCGATGGATCCTCGCCATGCATCTCAAAGGCCGCTAGCCTCCCGGACATACTCTTGCCGATGGTCCATGTTTCGCTACTGTACATCAGCATACTCCAGATAAGAGTTTTAATCAAGTTTTTCACATACAGATATTATATGGATCCAATTATACACAATTGTATTTAGAATAGGCTTGCGACACCCGGCGCTGTATCCGCAGCATCCCAGTCTCGCCGCGGCACGGTCACATGACCACACCACCCAGCCAATCACCGCTAGAGATGAACCTCGCGCCATTTTGCTTGAAATTGTTTACAAAATTTTGAAATTCAAGATAAATATTTTTATGCAGGGTGTCTCGTAGCTACAAGCTTGTAGCAAATTTTTGGGGGAGTCTTCTTCGTTTATCTTTGAATAGAAAATATTCTCTTCACTTTGGGTGAAATGTCGACGGTCACTGAGATAAGCGACATCAAAGTTTGCGTTTTTTTATATTTCTGGCTCATTTTCTATAAAACGTGCGACTATCACTACAAATGTCAAATAAAAGTCAAATACAGTTATTTAAACCGAATATTGAATTATCTAATTCATATTATACGAAAATAAACATACTAGGTGCGAGACATTCAGTATATTTATTTTGCAATAATATTCGATGTTAATGTCATCCTAACATATACTGTTACAAAAGTTTACCGAAGATAAAGATGGATGCGCGCTAGAAGTTATACTTTTTAGGCGTACATAAAAAAAACACGCGCCTTGTTGTATACCTTGCGTTGGAATATTCTATACAGCTGTCTTCCAACTCAAGGTATACAACAGAAGCTAAAATTTACTTGAATAACAGTTCTCAGTCAATGGATATAATATCCAAAATACACATCAAATACAGTACCCGAATTGCATTTTACTTGCATAAAAAAAAGTAAATAGAATAGTAAACATATAATTCAATCAATATAATAACAAATTATGAATTTGATCACAATTATATTATGAAAACTACATCAGCAGGGGCATATAAAATTTTCATAACAGCATTTTCAAACGGCGCGATGTCCTCACATATAAAATTGGCTTCGCCTGCCGGAGCGTTCAAATTTCAAACTCTCTCTGATGGTATACAAAAGTCTTCAAAGAAATGCCCTGTAATATCTGATGGACCTCTGTATCCCGGACAATATCACTGGAAGGCGGTTCACACTGCGGTCAGCTAAAACTCTGCAGGCTTGTAGTACCAAGGAGACCTGGAGCCACCGAGTTTGCGGAACGTGCTTTCAGCTTTGCGGGCCCAGCTATGCGGAATCAGCTGACTCCAGTGTTGCGATCCATGGAAAATCAATAATCTTACAAAAACAGGCTAAAAAAGTGTCAGCGTCCTTGAGAAAATAATTAGAAATCACAGCGCATGTGTTCACTTCTTCACATGTTTGCTGTTAACTGACGCCATTTAAAAATTTGCTTAAGAAAGCGTATGGAAGTTTTTGACAACGTCTCATAGATGTCCCTAGATGTCTTCTCACATCAATAGAAAAGGAATTTCAATGATTATTATTCTTAGTAGAAAAGGTTTTTTTCGAAAGTATCATTCTTTAGTTCACTGTCCAACATTAGTGCTTTTACCTTAATTATAAAAAAAATATTATTTAAGTATTTTTAGATTTAAAAAATAATAATTTTCATAAATTACATTCATAATTATTTTTTAATACTTAAAAATTAATAACAACTGCATCACTCAGCAATAAATGCATTCCAGCTCAAAACTGTCTGGTAACTCCGAAATGGCTGATGAAAAGCTTCGATTCCCGTCGAGCCCGTGCTATGACGTACGTGCGGCGTGGATGACGTCACGGCCCCCCCCCCTCCCCCGGCCACCCCTCGCCCTCCAGCTCCGCGTATCGACCCGCGACCCGGCCACGTGCGACTAGCGTAGCTTCTACCCTCCCACTATGGCACCGTCTCGCTAGCGCGTCCGGAAAAACGGCGTCAATTCGAAGACACCGCGACAAAAGCGCTCATTTCTCAATCGCCCCAACGCTGCAACGCCCAAATTAGTTTCGCACATTTTTGCAAAGCTCAAATTTGCTGACGAGTTTCGTAATAATAATTCTCCGCCACGAAAGGTTCGGAAAAATGACGCTAGTGGAATGAATGTCGTACGCAGAAAGGGCGGGAGCCTAGGTTTATCGTTCGATTGCCGTGTTTTCTAAAGTAAAACCTTTTTACGTAGTTACGTTGCTGTTCACAGTTTGATTCTGGACCGTTCCAATAGAGGGTTTGCCCTACACTAATAATATAATTTCTGGAGATTATGCGAGGAAAAGATTACCGACCATTATGGCAAGTACCTTGACGACAATATTCTCGAGAAATTATAAATAAATACAAAACAATTGTGCGAAATAATATTTATCCAATGGCCTTCTTTTATTTCCGCGCAACAAAACGAGACTCGCGATATTTTGATTGCTAATATTGTATTTTCAAAACATACAATTGTTATTGTTGGCTGATCGAAATTGTATTTATTTTGTATAGCTTCTTGTGTATGTGTATATGCATATATATATACGAATATATGCGACCATGATCGCTGTCTTTGTAATGACAAAATAATGTAAAAATCAGGAAATTATAAGGTGATTTAAAAGTTGAATGTTTCATTTTTGAATTTGCCTTTTGAAGATTATTAATTAACACTAAATTAAACAATGGATACATTACATTTCCACTTTAATTCACAAAATGCTAAATTCGAAAACCAATAAAAGACCATATAAAATATTTATTAATTAACACTAAATTAAACAATAGATACATATATTTTTGCACGTTAATTCATAAAATGCTGAAATCGAAAACCAATAAAAGATCGTAAAAAAATATTTATACTCAGATTTATGCCCTAACCTAATTTTAATCACTTAAAACAGTGATTGGCAAAAAATCTTATTTATTAACCAATTAGAAAAGACGTACAGAAAAACCAATTTAACGAAGAAATATTTTAGCTGCTCTTAATATTTTTTTAGATAAATAAAGTAATTTGTGACTATCGCGCTATAAAAAGTAGATTACTTAAAAATTGAATAATATGTGTGTTTATCAATTAAAAAGGGGCTGTATATAAGATCGAAAAATTTACATTCATGTACTAGGCTGCCTTGGCGAAATTGGATTTCGCGCCAATCCGGGATAGAGTGGAGGTCCGTTGGTTCGTATCCCGGTAGCAGCTAATTTTTTTTTCTTTAATTTGATTTTTCTGTGTATGTTTTCTAATTGAATAATAAATTTGTTTAAAAATTTACAGAACTTTGTTCTGAAATTGCAACATCACAATAATAATGTGTTTTCTTTAATATATCTTATTTATTATCCCGATTTCCAATAAAATATTAAACAATTTCCCTGCAAATGTTAAAGTCGCTTTTTATACTAAAAATCATAAAAATTCTTCTTAACTAATATACTAAAATTAATTGATTAGAAAAGATTGAAGTATTCGAAATTAGTTGTGAAGATTATGACAGCGATTATGAATATTATGACAAGATTATGATAGAAATTTGAAACCTCAATATCTCGGACATGCATTGTGACTAGGAAATGCAATCCCGAGTCGGGATTGCCCTTTCGGGATCCCTCGAAATTAGAATTTCCAATCCCGCGGGATCTCTATATATCGGTATCCCGAATACTTTTGTGTTTTTTTTTTGTTTATAGAGCTGAATATCAATTAACGACAATTGCCTTGCATTTTTATATCAGCAATTTTAATAAAATGATTATTATTAATCACTGCATTAAAGTTTTTGGAGGCGTTTTTCCAAGCATCAATCAGTCAATGTAGTAGAGTAAAAACTACTAACTAGTAGTAGTTTTTATTACTACATTAGGTTGATTAAATACAGCAAATATTATTCAGCAAAGTTATTTTAATTATTTGAATGTGACATGAACATAAGTTTTAAGTACTTACTAAAAGCTCTATAGACATATACAATTAAAGATACGAAACATAAAAAATGCTGATCAATCCGATAATGTCGTCCGATTTTTCGGTTCGGGATTGATCTCGTAAAATGCCTCGAGATCTCGCGGGATCGGGATTGCATTCCCTAATTGTGACGTCCAGAGTTTCGGATCTTGCAACTCATGATGCAGGAAAAGACTGCTGTTCATGGGGCTTTGGAAGAAGTTGACATGAGGCAACTACTTAGCCAGTCTACTATGGAGCTTTTAGGGACCATAGTTAAAAATGTGCTAACATCAACGTCCGTTGAATGGCACTAGAAAAAGTAATATGAAAAAAAGTATCACAAATTAATTATCTCTATAAATTTAAAATTTTGATCAACGTGCGCCACACGACAAATGATGTAATTAATATATCAAGACTGTTTTAGTTGTCATCAAATTTTTGTGGTAACCTCACTTTTACCCAAAAATATTTTCACTGTCCCAGAGTTTAATCTGTACTTTGTTTTATGTTAGTTTTATGCCTCTTGATTTAATCATAAAATATTTTTTTATATATATAATATCCAAACATCCCTATGAGTGTAAAATTTTAAAAGGAAACTGATAAAGACATTCAAATTTTAATTTTCTTTGAAATGTACAAATCAGATAAATCATATTTTTGTTTCGAAGGTATATATTATTCAAATAAAACAGAAATTAACCTATTTATTTTGTCAGAAATTAGAAAATTGGTAAACTTAATTATGTTTTACTGTAGGTGTGTAATTATTAATGTTACGTCCCATGTACATACGTAGGTAGGTAATTATTTAAATTATGCCTTGCGTACGTCCTTCGCGCCCGTCCTGGGACGGGTTTTAAACACCAGTATGCTAATATGGTGTTTAACATCTTCGTAAAAGCAATTTTGATTTTTTTTTCAAAATTGTTTGTGTGAAGATGGTCGTATTAGGATATAGGTGTTTAACATCAAATAAATAATAATAATAATAATAGATATTTGTATAACTCCATTTTCGTAAAAATTTCACTCCAAGGCGCTTTATACCAAAATTGTGTTGGTCCTATACTAGTATTTAAAATTTAACATTGCAAACTTGTGGAAATAATGTCTTAAAAGTGCTAAGTCTTTTTTTAAACACCGTTTCTGTTGCATTGTCCCTTATCACAGAGAGTTCCACGCCTTTGGGCTTGCCACTACAAATATCCTTTCACTAAATTTAGTTTTCTGGCAATGATTGATCGGTTCTACAACCCTTCCTGCAGCTAAAGTAGTGGCTGACCTCAGATTTAGGCCATTTAAGTCGTCTGGGATGCAGAGCACTTGAAGATACAGAGGCGCCATATCATGTGTCGCCTTGTACATTAACTAACACTACTTAGATTCAACTCCTTGAGGGAAACGGAGCCAATGTTGTTCACGCAAAAGGGACGTTCTTTTTGAGAATTTTAATGCTCCATATATCCGTGTTGCCGCATTCAGAATAGATCAGTCTTTCCAGCTGAAATTTTACATCCATCCATCTTCAGCGTTACAACCCTTGGTGGGTCCTAGCTGCCTCCAAGAAAGTCCTCCATGCTGCTCTGTCGCTGGCTGCCATTTTCCAGTTTTGCTGCCCCAGGGCCCGGCAGTCCGCAACGACACCATCTAACCACCGCAGTTTTGGTCTTCCGACACTTCTTCTACCCATTGGATCATTAAACAACATACTCCAGATCATCCATATGGTCTAGATGTCCCAGCCAGTGCTGACGTCCTGGTAGAGGTCATAGAGCTCGGTGTTGTATCCTTTTCGCCATGTTTGACAGTCATTAATAGGTCCATGTATTCGGCGTGAGATTTTTCTTTCAAATGAGTCTAGTCTATTTTCATCGTGCTTAGTTAATGTCCAGGTCTCCGAGGCATATGTTAAGACTGGTCTAATCAATGTCTTCTAGAGCGTGGCTTTAGTTTTTCTGGACAGTAGGCGTGACCTTAATTGTCCAATGAGACCAAATTAACTCCGGTTTGCTGCAAAGATTTTTATGATGAAATTTTGCAAGTCCAGCATAAATGAATTAACAATAGTTCGCACGTGACAGACACCACAAATGCATATACGAGTAAACGAGCGACCTCAGGTAGAAGGTATCTCCGTACACTGTTAATCTGTCTCAGTTGACAGAAGCATGCCTGACAGTGTTACTTATTTATGTACCCATGTACCTGATATCCTCGTCACCATCTTTGATGATGTGAGGGGATTAGTCCATAAATTAGTTTGACAACTAATAAGATTAGTGTTGTAATTTTTATTACTTGTACATGTATTAATTAATGCATCGTGTAATTGTGAAAAAATTGAATTAGTTAATGAATACGTATATCTTGGTATTACCATAGATACATTTTTCAAATGGGATATTCAGGTAAATAAGGTATGTAAGAGGCTGAGAACTGTATTGGGATGTATGCACAAGATTAAATACTATGTTCCGATACAGACTATGAAAACTATATATCAATCTTTAGCGGAATCGGTAATAAGGTATGGAATAACTAGCTGGGGTCTAACTTGCAAAACTAATATTAGAAAAATTCAAAATATTCAAAATTCGGCTATAAAATTAATAAATAAAGAAAGTGCTACTAAAGATATACAGGAACTCTTCAAGAAACAAGGCTCTATGCCAATTAATGCTATCTTGTGGTACAAACTAATTACACGATATCATGAAGATGGGACATATAAGCATAGATTGATTCATAAACATAGAACCAGATTTACGGTTAAAGAAGGACTACGAATACTGAAGGTCATAAATAAATATGGACAAAGAACATTAAAATATGTCATACCAAAAATATTTAATAAAATCTCATGTGTGTCAAAATGGATATTAATAAAAAAGGGCAAAATACAGAATTAATGAATATGTTATTAAATAAAAGAGACTTATTTTGGTTTTGGTAATATTTGTATTTTTTCTTGTATTTGTTGTATAGTATTGTAGATTTGTATTTGAGTTTATAAGATCTATTGTAATTAATTAATATGAATGTATTTCTGGTAAATACAATTTATTTATATATATGTATTGATGCACCTACAGACAAATATCAATGTGATGTTTTGTGGGTCTGAGACGTAAAAAAAAAAATAATAATAAATAAAAAAAAAAAAATAAAAAAATGTACATATCTCTATTTCAAATCATTTAATTTCACTAAATACTGGTGTATTGTAGATTAACATGCACTATATTTAGGGAGTCTAACGTGGAAATTAAGCAATCCGAATGCTAATATCCCGTTCATAAGTCAGACAGCTTATGGGAATTTACTAACTCCAAGTGCATATGAATCATATTTAATTCCAACTAAGTCACGTTAGTAACTTGCAGGTAGATACGTTGTTTTCGAGGTTATTTGAGCATGCAATTCAAAATGATTATTTTACGGTTTTAAGGTTCTATTTTTGATTTATATCTTTTCTCTTGCAAACCAAATAATAATATATTACGATTGCAAATAATTACGAATAGGTAGGTAGGTACCACTAGTTACGAATAATCTAAACTTATCTTGTGCTACGAAAATAGGACTAACTTTCTGGTGTCCTCGAATGGGGCTCGAACCATCGACCACTAACTAGATCACTAGGAGAGCCTCATGACCACAACATCAACAAGGTACTCTTTATTTGCTTAACTTAATTTCTAATTATCTTATTAATCTAAAAGTCCGCCAAAAACGTCGTAAAAACACGGTGTAATATCCTAGAAAACACAAACCAAAAGATTCTCAACACTTGTTTGTTTTAGAATAATGAAACACCTAGAATTCGGTAGAACACACGAAAACATAGAGAAGATTCGAGAGAAAACATTTTCTTTAAATTGCAAAGCAGATAACGGGCAAGCCGAGCAAATAAAGTCGGTCAGCGAAAAAAGCGTACCAGAGTACGTACGTGTGAAATATTCTCGAATGTGTAATTGGTGCGAATTAAAAGTAGTGTTCTTGTTATGTTTGTGGCTTTGTATGAATATTAAATAAAGGTTTAGTTTAATTTAAGTGTTTGGTTTGGTTCTCACCGCCGCGATATCGTGCAATTTTTCATTATAAGAAAATGTTTACTTTCTCAAAATAAATTAATAATTAAGATTTATTCTCATTGAAAGATTTGGCAGATACTTCGTGGTGCAACATTATAATTTCAAATATGTTTTAATATACTTTGTAATACACACACAATATGAGTTATTAATTTACAACTATAGTTTCGAGAGGAGCAGTCCCTCTCATCATCAGGTATAGATAATAACTCTATTATCTATACCTGATGATGAGAGGGACTGCTCCTCTCGAAACTATAGTTGTAAATTAATAACTCATATTGTGTGTGTATTACAAAGTATATTAAAACATATTTGAAAGATTTATTCTATTTAAAAATGAAACAATTTTTATACAAAATTCTAAATCAGTTCCTGAAATATATTTTCTTTAGATAAAATTCACGTCAAACAGGAATTGCTTCTCCCTTCACATATAGAATGGTTACACCACGTGCTCGCGTCTTTTTTTAAAGCCGCTAATCTTCGAAGTGTTTCATCTTTGATGTATTATGCTTCTTTCCTTGCAGCATCTGTCTAGCAGATGAATTAGACAAGTATCCCACGATAGCGGTGATAAATGATGTACATATTTGTTATTACGTTACAATCTTAGGGATTTGTTAATGGTTGTTTTTTTCGATTCTGATTTGTTTGTTTTTGATCATTTCAACAGTTGTTTCTCTGTCGTATATGATCTTGACAGACAGGGAATTTTAATTATTTTTTTATGGGGACACCAAGGCAGAAGAACATAATATGATTGAAGTAAATATTAAAAAAATTGGATATAATAATATTATTACTAAACGGTTTATCCATTGAACAGTAAAAACGTAATTAATTTCTTGTCTTCTTTAATATTCACACTTTTATGGAAAAAAGTACAAGTAAAGCAACTGAAAAAATGTAACCCAGAAAAACGAAATTTTTACAATACTCTCTTTCTCATTTTATGCGTCGGAATCTCCATACAACTTGTATGAAAAAACCATTAAAAATTTGAAAAATCCAAAATTATATTATACTATAATTATTATTTTTTAACGAAAATTTGATAGATCTTCTCGATCATCGCCACGAGTCTGCTTGCAAAGTTTCAGCTCGATTGGATCGCGGGAAAAGGGTTAAAAATCGATCCAAAATTTTTTCGTCAAGCAAACAGACGCCACGAGTTAAAAGAAAGGAAATAAAATTCATTGCCTTATTTTACTGCGATTTTCGCTTTGCGATGGTTTTCTATTAGCCCGATGTATTAGCAAGGCACTTCTGATAATGTTTTCGTGACATTTTTGTTGACAGTTGTGGTCCAATCTTGTGTGTACCCTTTTCCTCCATTCTCTTACTTCTGTCTTGATATTATCTGTCCACCCATGTCTTGGTGTCTATCCCGATCTATTGGGTAGTGTATGAAAGCTTTGTTGTGGGTGTTACCCTCCAACATCTTGGTTCACTACGGTATTCTTGCTTTCATCAAGTGCCAATTTATTTAACTTTCTTCATTATCCCATTTGGTTATCACGTATTACCACATTTTTGAAGACCTGCAACGTATTTTTGCATTACTCATTTTATAATTTCATTTCTTGGTGTGGGAAAAGTGCAGATATTAGCAAAAATATTGATATCAAAAATGTCAGGATAATGACTTTTTAAGCCGTCCACGAAGGTTCTAATCCACTGCATTGACGTATTTCCGCCACTGTAGACTCGATATATCTGATACGATATGTATTCATGTAATCTAAAGTTTGATATTTTACGGAAGAAGATTCATCACCTAACATGATGATTGATCATTGTAGAATAACCTACTTATCTTCCTTCTTAAGTGCTACTCACACTTTGTTTACAGCTGTTGGAATAGAAATTAAAATGTCTGGCCGAACCACTGTCTAAGGTTTTGGAGCCACGAATTCTTCTCCTCCTGTCAGGATTGCTCTTTGTAGATCTTCCCTTATAACAAGGTGCAGTGTCGCTTAGATTATCTCACGACTTCAACGTCATTTTTTGTGAATTCATTTTATTACTACATTTAAATTAGTATCATGTCCTTTCTTACTATTTCAGTCTTGCTTATTTTTAGTATATTGTATACTCACAATTCCGCTGCTCCAAGCTTCTTTAATTCTGCTTAAAAGAGGGTCAATATTCTCCCTATTTTTTCCCTGTGGAGACTTTCTTGTATATCAATATACCTTATTAAGTACTCTATCTATAAAATATTTTGAAATGAGTGTAAATCCTTTAGCGTATTACGAGGAGATGTTTTGTCAGAATAAGGCGCGTAGTGCTAATAATTTTGTTAAATGCTTGATAATTATTTTTGAGAAACTTAGCGAGAAGACTGGTGTTGGTCACACAGTGTAGCGGAGCTAAGAAAACACGATACCGTCTGACTTAGGCGTTTACGTACACACATGATTAACCCGCTAATGATATTTCATCCCCTGCAAAAATACGAATAAGAGTGTTATTAGGTAAAGAAGTTTCCATGAGCGCGTACTCTGTATTCACGGTGACTTGTTCAAGTTCTATCATATTTATAACTCTTCGGAATATTAATTCGCAAAGTTTGGTCCTCGCTCACCCCACCCCTCCTGCCCCTCCCCCCGCTGCCTCCGCGGAATTAACCGAGTTACAGAACTACCCTCGGTTTGCACCCTTACTCCGCGATACAAAAACTGGAACAAAACTTCATTATTTGACCGAGTGCAATGGCTATCTGATGAATATGAACCCTTCGAGCGCAGCACGGCACGAGTGGGTCTACTTCCCTTCTCTGCCAGCCAGCGAGGGCTATTTGTTGGCTAAATAGTAGGTACCGGTGGCGTGCAGCGCATACAAGCAAAAAAGCTGTGCATTAGTAAAGATTCTGGGAAACAAATATTAATTAAATAATCCTTATCTTAAGAAAATGTGTATTTAAAATTCTAGCCGTAATTCGTCCTACGGCTAGAAGTTTCATTTCCGACTTTTCTGTGCCGAACTTCATGTCAATTCTTCATTTATTTCGCCCATCAAATTTGTTCCATAGATATAGTAAAGTCGAGAAAAAACCGTGTAATTTTAAGGCTGCGAGTTTTGTGTAATAGACAAGTAAATTTAGCGTGCTTCTTCGAAAGGTCCTATGCCAGGTGAGAACTACGCGCACGTAATTGCAGAAATGTTATTTTTTACAGATTCCACCCAAAACTTTCGGTGTAAATTCTATGTCTTCTCTATGGTGAATGTAAATACAAATATCATCTGTCATCTGTCATATCATAACATATCATAATGATATCATAAAATGTTTGATTTATTTTTGTGAAAAGGAACGTATATCTGAAATCACTATTATCGTCTTCGAAATATATTGAAATTTTTGCCGTATTTGCCTTACCTATATAAAATATTTATTTATTTGGCAAATATTGTTTACAATACTTCTTTTATAGTGCAGTTATTTTTGTGGATTGAAGCTGCTCAAAATAGTTCATCATATATAGTTACAAAAACATTAAAAATGTATATACCCTTATAGATATATGCGTATAATATATATGCGTAAATATAATATATATATATATATATATATAATATATATATATATATATATATATATATATTAAATCGGTGTCACAGCATAACCTATATTACCCACTGCACGCCACTGGTATGTACCCTTTTAATTTTACAAATTTTCGCAATATGAGACAGAAATTTTCATTTCAAATAACTTAATAATAACCTTACTTAAAAATGAAATAGATTAGAGAATCTGAATTTTTTCCTTTTCCATTACATGCTTATAATTAGCTCCCTTGTCTGTTTGTCTGTCGCGAAATCTTGTAATTGATTTTTCACCAACTTCCCGACTAGCTAGAGATCTGAAACATTCAACATTTGCGTAAAGTGGATGACCATACAGTATTAAATCAATTTTGACGTATTTTGGTAATTATTTAGATTAAGATCAATAATTTTCTATTATACACTTAAGATGAACACTTAAAGTGCCTACGTGGCTTCGAGATTTATCAATATTAATAAGAAAAAATGTAATAAAAATGTAAAATGTAAAATAATTGACATTAGACGTAGCAACTAAATGTCAAATTCGATGAATTGGGGTTATGTTGAATTTAACTCTTAAGGTTGCCGACCCCTCCCTCCCGCTGCTTTCGATTCCTTGTGTTGGTGTTATTTAATTCTGGCGTCCATCTAGCGGTAGTATTACAAAGTAATTTGAACTACCGTATCAAAAAAGTGGATTGCTCTATGAACAAAAATAAAAATGAATCAATTAATAAAAATGAGAATTACATATAAGGTCGACATATTCACGGAAATCTACAAGGCTCCTATAGCTTAGTGGTCAGCGCACCGGCCCCGAAAAGGAGGTGACCCGGGTTCGAATCCCGGCAGTAGCCAAAAATTTTTTCGTGGATTAGATTTTTCTGTATGTCTTTCTAATTAAAAGCTTCACAGAACTTTGTTCTGAAAAATTACAACTTCACAAATATGAATGTGTCCTTGAATTTTAAAATACCACCTTGGATTTTCTTGGATTTTCTCACATTAGGTGGATTCAGCGATTTACCGCCAGATATTACTATCAAAGTTAAAGAAAGAAAATTGCAGTTGGCGGACAATGTAGCGTGAACAGATTAGTCCCGTAACGCGCACAATCCGTTAACGATAAGACGAGCCAACAAGTTCGAAAGTGAGGAAAAGACCAAGACGGAGACGGATGGATAATGTCAGGACAACCCTGCAAGAGGTGGGGGCCTGCCCGGCAGACTGGACCACAAGGGCGTCAAGGGTTGGATGACACCCTATTCTGACTGCGGTCGTGGACTTTCAGTCCCATGTGACCGCTAAAGGGGAAGAAAATGATACATTTTATAACCGGCGCTGTCACTCGATGCTCGCAAATATTTCGTTTTTATGAGTTGTGAGCAAAGCAGGTTTACAGGACGCCAAAATCTTGTTACCTCCTCAACACTCACCTGCTTTATATTCTTGCATACATGCATCTTCCATGCCGATCTCTCTTCAATGCCCATTATGTATTGTCATGGATTCGCGAAGGTGGAAAAATTGAAATTAATTTAACTCAATGATTTATATACAACGTTTTATTCTACTAATTTGAGTTATATAAACCAAAGCGCTTTCGAAGGACACAACCAGCATCTTCAGAGGCAATATTAGAACTAATTTTAAATCAATATGGCTGACAAATAGAAAGTAAAGGGATGGCGGAGAGGGAGGGGGGAGGGCGAGGCTAGTTATTTATTAAAACATTGTGTTAATCATGAACTTGCACTCTGTAAACGAAACAAAGCTTAATTTATATTATATTTATTTAATTTAACTTTTAGTTATAAACAGAGACACGGACACAAACTCAACCGGAATATATTTTGTAATTCACACTCGAGAGTATTCCATACGTAGGTACTGTCGTAAACTTTTCACACGCTAACTAAACAATGACTGACTGCTGTTTATGTAAGGTCTTCAATTTCTAGAAATGTATATTTCCGTGCCAAATTAAAATGGCAATGGGTTGGTTATGTTGCCAGACAGGGAATAGAGAGTTGAGCACCCAGATTTCTGTGGTGGAAACCATGGGACGTGAAAAAAGGAAGAGGCTGGCTCAAAAAGGGTGGTCCGATGATATTATACCTGTCGCAAGTAGTAAAAAAGCCCAAAAGACAGAAGATTGGAGAAATTTATAAGAGGCCTACATCCAGCAGTGGAGAGATGGCTTAGGAAGATGAAGAATAAGAAATTTCCTTGTTTTCCATCTATTTGTAGGTTTGATACTAAATCGAATATGCAATTATTAACAATAATTTTAAATTATGTCTTGAAAATGTCACATTTTGCGTTTGACATTAAGAATTTTTATAAACTGATCGAAAAAATTCTACAAGCTATATGAAATATTTTATTTTCATTTCAATTAAAAGACAATTTTTAACAATCAAAAAATCTACTTCAAATTCTGCGAGGTTTTAGTCATTTTATTTGACGTCTGTTGGACATTTGGTTGGCGCTGTGCAGGGTAGAGAAGACCTAGGCCTGAATTCAGGGTCAATACTTTGATTTAAAGGTTAAAGTACGCTTTAAAAGTGTAATTTGCACTGCAAATCATTCAAGTATTGACTCTGTATTCGGGCCTCAGTCTATAATAACAAATATAGATTCTTGCCAAAAATGCAATATTTCTTACATACCTTCTGTGAAACCCTGGATAATTTTTAAATTAACTTATATCGAATATTATTCATTTATCCGCCTGAATACAAGACGAACAAAATTAATATAAAGTTACAGAAAAACTAGTAGGTACCTATTCAAAGTTCTGCAAGGTTTTAATAATTTTATTTTGCGTCTATTAAAGCGAATGGTGTTCAATATTCTTTATAAATTGCTTTTATGGTAGTCCAACTTTTTATTCAAGATAAAGTTTAAAATAAAATGCACACTTTGAATTCGCTTATCTTCACAGCTTTTGATGTTAGGACATTGTTGTTTTCGATTGTGTAAAGTCTTGTAGATCAGCTCTGTCATATCCTGTATATTATATTTCAATACCCTTTAGTGTGTTACGTGCAGGGAAATTTGAAAGGAAACTTGACACATTTTATGAGATGTGAGTGTTTCCTTTGAAATATGTGTAAGAATTGAGTTGATATGTGACCTTTTCCTTGTGAAGATATATTTTTCGAAAAGAAAGCAGAAATTTTAATATTGGAATAACGCTGCTCTAATGTATATTTTGCTATCTTAATTAATTATTTCTAGAAAACATAACGAAACTAAAAAGATCTATGAATGTGACAAGTTAGAATGATATGCCACGACAAAAAAGTGTTGTGTTATAGCATATCTGCCTATCACTGCAGAGATTCGGTATTATGGTGCACAAGTATCTTAAATAGATCATTATTAATGTTTTCGTTTGTGAATCGGTCTATCATATATTTCAATTTCAATAAAAATATTGAAAAAAATCTATAATATAATGATATTATATATATTTTTCAATTTTTTTTTTTAATGAAAACACATTTTATTGTGAGGTTGCAAGTTTAGAACACATTTCGGGTTTAAGACTAAATCATCTTCAAAAAACCTTTTTTCAAAAATTAAGAATGTCACGTCACATTTGCATGTTATACATTTTATTTTAAATTAAGTATAAGAATATCATATAATGAGAGCCGAAAAGTACTCCATCGTTCAGCTCGTCATGAAGGGGAAGATTGAGGAAGCAGAGGGGTCGGAAGGAGGCGGCATTCCTGGCTTGGAGACCGGGATAAGAAGCGTAGAAAAGCTGTTCCGCACTGCCCTGGACAGGGAAACTTTCTCCCAGGTGATCGGGGGGACCCGACAGGGCACATGAAGAAGAAAAAGAATATCCCTTTTAAAATATGATTGTTTTGTTAAAAGAAATATGATAACAATTAATCCTTACAGTATTACTTGAATTACGAGAGTAAGAACTCTTTAATCCGAACACATTCTTATTGTGAAGTTTCAATTTCTCAGAACAAAGTTCTGTGAAATTTAAACCCAAATTTTTAATCAATTAGAAAGACATACAGAAAAATCTAATCAAAGAAAAATTTACAGAACTTTGTTCTGAAAAATCGAAACTTCACAATAAGAATGTGTTCTTAAATATAATATATGTGTTGTATCAAATGTGTCCAAAAATTAAAAATGAATTAAAACGGTTAATTTGGGCGGCAGTTACACAAAATAATTTTTGCCTAATTGGTTAACGCGTCTGCCCTGGACAAGAGGAGATCCGTAGCTCGAATCCCGGTAGCAGCCAAATATATTTTTAATCAAATTTTTCTGCACGTCTTTCTAATTGATTGATAAATTTGGTTTCATCTTTAAACCGCTTCATCTCAGAATGCATATTTGGAGTACAATATCTCAGGAACATTTGAACACATTTTAGATTTAAATCCAAAATTGGTTTACCGCAGTTCGCCTGCGCGTCTTTCTATTCGATTCGTCGAATTATTTGATTGTTAAACAAATCTATTCCGGGCAAACATTCCACTCCATTTCATCTAATTGTCTTTCCCTTTCGCTACACGGTAGGGCTCTCGGCGGCGGGGTTCGACATTGTTTTTGGTTGTTTGAATTTGCATCAGATGAATTGGGCGAGCGCTCATTTCCGCTTGATTGAAGACCCTCGAGTCGCCCGCTACCTCGAGTGCCCGCGGCCAGACAGGTGAGGAGTCACCCTCGATCGTCAATACGTCCCGAGTGGTGTGGAGGGCTCGCTCCCCCAAATGGAACCGTGACCCCCGACGTCACAGGCGTATTACCTCTCCATCGGCCCGACTGTGATACGATAAGACGTGCCGAATGTTTGCAACTTTGAAGTGGCAGGTTCAAAGGTACAGTTTATCGATGAGTGAAGATGTTTCTACTGGAATTGTTTCAGAATAATATAAAACGATACAGGGGCCGACAATAATCAAATACAACGTATTTTATTCAATACTTATATACGTCAAAATTACATTCCGAAACTTTTAATAATAATAATAAAAATAATAAGTGGACAATTTATATAGCGACGTTTTCGCGAATACTCACCTCAAGGGCGCTTTACACAATTAAGACGATTAAAAATTATCTTTAAAAACAACTTACCGCTAAAAAAAAACGATTTATTATTACTTGTTCACTAGGTGACATGCAAGAAATGGAATTAAAGTTTAATACTATAATAGTTGGGAGTGCCTGAAAGAATTAGGTGTTTTCGGGGAGTGCACACTAGGAGTGGAAAACATTAGCTAGTGTTGTTGTGGTCAGATTCTATAGGTTTTTATAGGATTGTCTAAATAAATGCGTCTTAAGTTGTTTTTTGAACTGTGGTAATAAATTCACGTGATCTAAAATTAAAATATTTTAACATGCGTAAACACAATTACTGGATTTTATCCACAGAGTGATAATTATTAATTAATATAAATTATAGAAATCTTACAAAGAAAAGCCATTTTATGGGAAATGTGTATAATGAAAGTCTTTATAGAGTGGCCCAGGGCTTATGACCCGTACGAGCTTATTAAGTGATCACTTTACACAATGCAGCGTTCACCAATTCCACCATTGTAACATGCACCCATCATTTTTCAAATGTTGTATATATGCTCTAATCAGGGCGACTTTTATTTAAACATATATATTTAAAAAAAATCGGAATTAAATATTTATCTGGCAGAATATTATGAAATATTAAAATCTGAATAATATGTTAATTATTGTGATAAGAATATTACGAGATATATGTCTTGTTTCGGTTTCTTTTCAAAATACAAAAATGCTCAAGAAAAAGTCGTGCTTCTTGTTCTCACTGAATGCCCCTGAATCCAATCAATTTTTAAAATTCGATGTAAATAATTTTTGTAATTGTCCAACCTTTTACTTAATATGACATTGAAAAGTGCAAAATTGAAGCTCATCTCAGTTGCGATATCGCAACACTTTCGACTCATAATTTATGCTGGAATCCACTTAAAAAATACTGTGGATTAGCTCGTTACATTCTGTATACTCTTACTGTTTGAATTAAGCTAAACTAGCTAGCCTGTGCTATGAGAAATAGATCTAGCTTGCTGGTCTCAAATGAGTAATAATATTAATTGGATAACTTATATAGCGCCGTTTTCGCGAATACTCACCTCAAGGGCGCTTTACACAGAAAAAATATTATCTTACAAAACAACTTACTGCTAGAAAAGAATACACTTATTTACTATTACTTATTCACTAGGTGGCATACAAGAAATGGAATAAAAATTGAGTACTATAATAGTTGGGAGTGCCTGAAAGAATTAGGTGTTTTCGCGGAGTGCACAATAGGAGTGGAAAACATTAGCTAGCGTTGTTGTGATCAGATTCTATAGGTTTTTATAGGATTGTCTAAATAAATGCGTCTTAATTTGTTTTTTGAACTGTGGTAAACTGTCTGTTTGTCTCAGTTTATTAGGTAGTTTATTCCATAACTTTGGTCAGCCATCGCGAAAGTACGATCACCGAAATTAGTTTTGTGGACGCGATTTACTTCAGCTAACCTATTTGTATTAGATGTTGATGCTGAGCGAAGTGTTAGTTGTCTATTATTTGCGGAGAATGGAATGCAGAAGTCGGTTATGTATTGAGGGGCCATGTTGTGAATATTCTTAAATATTGTAAGGTAAAGCTTATATTCAATCCTCTCTGGACATCTAAGCCAGTGAAGGTTTTGAAGATTGAGATGTGCGCAAACTTTGAAACGCCGGAGTCTCGTACCGATGTCTTAAACACTAGAGCAACAAACGCTATGTTTACAAGTTTATCTAGACAAATATGTACGATTATTCAGTTCTTTAATTTGGCGATTATTGGTTTCAAGACGAATTTCCGCTTTTGCATACTCGTATCACTTAATACGTTAGCAAGTCTCCCGGCCACTCCTACCTCGCTAGGTATACAAAGACACCTGTTCTGAGGTAGGCAGCAATTGTTGATCGGTTTAACATCTCAAATCAAAGTTTTGTATAAAAAGATAGTAAAAGCAACTAATTCAAATAAGTGAAAAAAATTAGAGGCGTATACATATTTCTTTGCATGTATGTGTTATGTTATTAAAAAAAGTAACCCATAAAAACCAAGTATTTATTATACTCCCTTTCTTTGTAAAATATAATGTTCCGGACGGGAACGCGCAAAAAAATGGGGTGATTCCACCGCCTTACGGTCAGGTCAACCTGATGGCACCGATATCGCAGATTCTCAGACGAAAGCGAGATCGTATAAAAATTCGCTGAGAATCTTAGAGCGGTCCAAAGGCTGAAGCAGGAGTCGAGTAGAGAAGAAGAGAAAGTCGCAAGTAGATCTGGAGGTGAACGCAGGAGCAGAACTGAATTCTGGGTTCCTGCGCCACGTAATTTATTTCATCAAAAAATCAGGGCCCGCACGCCCAGGCGCATTTTCAACGACCAGTCAGAGGTCGGCATTTCGGAAACCGACGACACCGACCTCTGTCTGACGGCGGGATCACTACTCATAATTCGAGTCGCAGCTCTATGAGCAGTGGTCCCGTATTCAAAATATTAGGTCCTTTCATATGAAATTGGCGTTTTGCCGTACTGGCAAATTTGATCTCAAATATCTTCTCTTTGGTTAGGAATTCCAAATCCAAATTTATACAGCTATTTACTCATGTATTTGTGTTTTGAAAATTATAATTCATTTGTTTTTTCCTCAATTGTTTTTTTCTTTGCGTCACTCAGTTTACAAAATGAAAAACTTGTAATATCGCGTTATTTACGAGTACGAGTTCCACCGTGGCACCAGTGCTGCAGAAACGGCTCGAAGGATTAATGATGTGTATGGCGACGGTGCCGCAAAAGAAAACACAGTGCGTTTTTGGTTCCAACGTTTTCGTTCTGGAAATTTCGACCTGCAGAACAAGCCCCGTGGACGGCCGGAGACCAAAGTTGATAATGAAGAATTGAAGGCTATTGTGGAAGCGGAATCCATCGCAAACCACATCCGAGTTAGCTACAGGCTGCGGTGTTAGTGATAACACTGTTTTAATCCACTTGAAGCAAATTGGTAAGGTGAAAAAGCTTGAAAGGTGGGTACCTCACGAATTGAGTGAAGCAAATCAACAAACGCGCGTTGCCTGCTGCGTTGCATTACTCAACCGGCACAATAATGAAGGGATTTTAAATCGAATCATTACCTGTGATGAAAAGTGGATCCTGTACGATAATCGGAAGCGCTCATCGCAATGGCTGAACCCTGCCGAACCAGCCAAACCATGCCCCAAGCGAAAATTGACTCCAAAAAAGTTACTTGTGAGCGTTTGGTGACTAGTGCTGGTGTCGTTCACTACAGCTTTCTTAAATCTGGCCAGACGATTACGGCAGATGTCTATTATCAGCAACTGCAAACCGTGATGGAAAAGCTAGCTGCTAAACAACCGAGGCTGGTTAATCGCTCTAGGCCACTGCTGCTTCATGATAACGCTAGACCACACACTTCACAACAGACGGCTACCAAATTAGAGGAGCTTCAATTGGAATGTCTAAGACATCCACCGTACTCTCCGGACCTTGCCCCAACAGATTACCATTTTTTTCGAAATTTGGATAACTTCTTGCAAAGGAAAAAATTCAACTCCGATGGGGCAGTCCAACCGCCTTCAAAGATTTTATTGATTCCCGTCCGAATGGTTTTTTTAGTAAAGGGATCGATGAACTACCTATGAGATGGCAAAAGTGCATAGATAGCAATGGTACGTACTTTGACTAAATAAATAAATCATAATAAAAAAAAATCGGCTTTATGTTCCTCCCATACTAAACGCCAATTTCATATGTAAGGACCTAATATAAATACATATCATTGTCGAAAGTTTTCATTGAAAATATCGCCTTTCACGCTCAACTTGGCTTCCAACAAAATTCTCATGCCGAGCGAATGTCGCTTTTACTCCGATCACAAACCGGGCTCCCCTTGTAACGTACAGGCATAACAATATCGCATAGAGCCTTAAGAAGAGAAAGCCTTAAGCCTGCCTCACAAATAAACCCGCACCGAGTAATCCAAATAAGTCGCTTATTTGGTCCGGGTTTAGGGGAATCTTTGCGTAATGAATTTCTTTAAGATTTATATGAAATAAGTGGAACATTATACCGTGTTTTATTTATTTAGGAAGGTACTCAAAAAGGCTTTGACGTCAATTTGATAAGAGTTATTTCATATTTTGTTTGCATTACGAGTTGAGTTTTGTGTTTCAAGTTGAATTTTGTGAATTTCTTAGAATAATAATTATTTAACGTTTTATCGAATTGCCGAATACAATATTTGTCTGAATACGCTGAAAAAAATATTTAGTTCTTCCATGACTGCTCGTGACTGTGGTAACATTATTTATATTAATAAAAATAAAACAATTCATTTAAAACATAATTTATTGGATTTTCAAAATATTTCGGTACCAATGGACCCTTCATCAGATTACAACATATACTAAAAAATTAAGCGAGTCTTACAGTATTTGCAAATGATATGTTCTCAGTAACGCTTCGTTTGTTTCTAAGTAAAATTCAGTAATCGCTGCTCGAGCCGCAGACTTCCTTACCGACTCGTCCATAAAGAAATTGCGGCTTCCCATGTACCGAGAGTAAAAACGTTACACAATAAAAATTTCAAAATAATTTATTTATTCATACTCGCAGTGCGAATGAATATGTGTGAAAAAACCCAAAATGTGGTTTCGAACCAAAAAGATAACTAGGTACCATTAAACATACATATATGGATATTTATCTCATAAAAACAGCTTTATATTTATTTGAAAAGTATATAACACTTATATTTGAAAAGTATATGATAAATGAACAGCTGATTTTATTTATATTTTTCCTTTGCAAGTATTATTAAATCGCTTCATATAGGATGATAATCTTTTATAACCAAATTTTTTAAAATAAAAATATAATGTACATTATTTTTGTCGAACAGTTTTTTTCTAAACAAAGGATATCCAGAAAAATTAGAAATCTAAATTCAACAAAGTTGAACATGACGAATAAAATTAATAAATTTTAAATCGGATAATTTTTTTATTTCCTACTTCCTGTAGCATTCGCGAAAATACTCACATAAACCAAGATATTACACATCAAAAATTAATGTTTGAAATATTGATACGAACAAAAAACTAATATATTGAATTTGAACAAATAGTAAAGAACTGTAATGTAAAAACAAATTTTAGTAACTACGTACAAGAATTTGGTCGATGTCAATAATTTCGATGTCTCTGTCCATTCGTCCGTCTGTCTGTCTGTCATTCCGTCCGTCCAAGTAATGTCCGTAACTTTTTATAGTAATTTTTTTTTAGAAATTGGTTTTTTGAACAAATTGGACAACGGAACTTATTTTTTATAGCAAACACCGTGCGCGTGTATACGGAATCCCGGCTGCGAGCAGAGTGCCCGGCCGGCCGGCTCGCTGCAAGTACATACATACCTCGCTACTCCGCAACGAACGAATCGCGTGGCGTCATTCGCGCTACGCGCGGATTCCATATATGTATACTACACCCTTTCCTTACAAAATCAGACATACATAATATAATTCTTATTTTACATTGACATTTAAAAGAATTCATGTTACCACATATTTCAAATAGTTCATTCATACATAATTCACAATATCTCAGGACTAATTACCTCAAATAATATATCACACATTTACATATAGGTACTATATATATTACAACACTTTTTCGTTTTTTAAATTCTTCGGCGGTCAACAACAAGCTATTCTCTCTCTCCCCGCCTTGAACCATTGTACTCACTCGGCGGTCCTCGGCATGAAGAGCCTCTGCCCCCCTCCCCCTCCAATCTATCCATCCACTGCTCTACTGCATCCGTCTTCTCGCCATAGTTCACAGTTCACGGTTCCGCAAAAGTCCGCGATCAAACGAGTAGCTTGTTGGTCTTGTGGTTGGGACACTCGCCTCGTGATCCAAAGGTCGCGGGTTCGAATCTCAGCCCAGATTAGCAAGTTAGTCCTATTTTCATAGCACAAGCGTTTAGCTTAGTTTGAAAATAGTAAGAATATTGATGTGACACGTATTCCGTGTTTGCATCTCTATTTAAAAAAAAAGCGAAGTCCAAGCCTGGTCCACGAACCTGCTTCGCAGCTTGACAGCTCCTTATCGGCCTGCTGCTCCCGTTATCCGTGCATAATTCGCCTGCTTTTTTGTCCAGTCTTGGAGTCCTTTATCTCTCCATCCATCCACCGCGCCTCTTGAGCTGCGATCTTGTCTGTACAGACCCTGTCACCCCAGTAGCTCCCGGATGCTGCAGTCCTTCCTGATTGACTCCACTTCTGGTCTCACTACAGAATTGAATTTGAATTCTACATCGGTTTGACGAATATACTTTTGACAAAATTGTTTTTTTTTTCAATTTAAAAAATTCTCTATATCATGATCCCATTTATAAGGAAAAAGGGATTTGAGCATCGGAAAATTTTCCGAAAAATATACAAACTTTTGACATCTTTAAACATTTTCATAAAATATGTCATCCAATTAAGTGTTGTCGGATATTTTGTGAAACTTTACCCCTTCTTTTACAGCCTGTGAAAAAAATATAAATTATTCATGTTTGGGGTAAATCCAAATAACTTATATGTGCAAATAATATATGAGTATACAATAGGCTCAGTTTACAAAACTTCAGGGGTTGAAAACATTATATAATTTGGATCGAAAAAGTTTAAGCTAAATAAGCAAAGTCTTAACCATTTCTAAGATATAAAATTAGAGTGGTCCGAAAATCAATTCCAAATTTACGTATAGTTTGTAGAACTTCATTTTTATTTGTAATAAACTGTATTTGTACTATTTGCAACTCTTCAAAAATGACGGAACATTGGTTCGCTTCTTTGCTAAGTCCTAGTTTATATTTATAATATCTTTTTGGCGGTCCACGGAGAGGCGACCGTACAGAGCGGCCGGGTCGGATTTGCTAGCTTGGAATTCAAGCCTCATCATCGACCGTTTAATTTTTTATGTATTTAAAATAACCCTAGCAGTGACCTATCACATACATATTATAGAAGCTGAGCATTAAAGATATTAGTGAATTAAGTCGGGAAAAAATTTTCCACTATAGCGCACTCATGGAAAACGCTGCTAAATCCGTTAGAGATATAAAAATATTGTATTGGAATGTTGAGAAAGATATAGAGAGGAGAGTGACTGCCGGGAATAGGGTGAACGGTGCTTTGAATACAATAATTTGTAATAGAAATATGTCTACCGAGGCAAAACTAGCAGTACATAATGGAGTTCTGGTACCGACACTAATGTATGGAAGTGAAGCCTGGAGCTGGCAGAAGAGAAACGAAAGTAGATTGAATGCAGTGGAGATGAGGTCTCTTAGACGTATGTGTGGTAAATCCATGTATGATAGAGTAAAGAATGAAGATATTAGGAATGAATGTAAAGCTGATCGTAGCATAATACATAGAATAAAAATAGGGTCGCTCAGGTGGTTTGGGCATGTTGAGCGAATGAATGAGGAAAGAATGGTAAGAAAGATACATGATGCAAGTGTTGACGGCGCCAGAAAGAGAGGGCGACCACGGAAGACATGGCATGACCAGATTAACCAGATACTGGAAGATGGTCCTATCAGAAGCCTGAACAAACGTCGAGCTTGCATGCGAAGATGTATGAATTTAGACGAAGCGAAAGTTGTATGTCAGGACAGAAGAGTATGCCGCTCTATCATCTCTGCCAACCCCCACGGGGAAACGGCGTGATGGTAAGTTAGTTAGTTTGTAAAATTAAGCAATCTACAAAAGAATCAATAATTGCATATATCTACATTTTATGGATATCTTACACCAACCACTTTAGTTAGTTTATAAAATTTCATCAAATGTTGTACAAAGATATAATGGTTAACTTTAGTTTAAAATCATTATGCACTTTTTGAAGAAATTTTCAAATTACGCTAAACGTTTGTCTCACGTAAATAGTACCAACTTGCCGGGGTCCTAGAAAAGAGCTCGAACTAGGCGATAACTAGGCAAGAGTCAGAACTACTACACCAATAAGCTGTTATATTTTATACATATCAAATATTCCATGCAAACTGTGTGGATACGGAATGAATGATAAAATCCAATGTTGCTGGTGTGTGTTCGCTTCATATTTGTTAGAAAGTTGAGAATGTATATGTATATAGAATGAATCGCTCCGTGTGCGCGCCGTGTCGTAGTGTGTGTTTTTACTGGTCTCTAAAGGACATGATGAATTTATTTTTAGCAGTGCCGTTCGGCTAGAAACAAAAAGTGCAAAGCTTTTGACTCTAGGACACAAAGGATGCGGAATCCAAAGCTCGTATGAAACGAACCCTCTGCTAGATACGCCGTAAATTTAAAAGCTAACGTGAATATTTTTTGTATGTAATTTAATTAGTTTAGCTATCCGGTTTCATCCGAGATTTTAATTCTTGTGCATATTTGTCAATGTTAAACATAGTAACAAATCAGACCATTAGAATACACCTAATCAAATGCTAGACACATTTGTTCCAGACGCTTATTCCTGGCAACACTACCTGCCAGCCGTGAGTGAAATCTATAGAATAAAATAGATCCACGGAAGAGGTGAATGATGATGAACTGGTCCTTTATCTATTTATTTATTTATTTATTTTATTTTAAAATAAAATAAATAAATAAATAAATAGATAAAGGATCAGAAGGGAAAATTAACAGCAAAACAACAATCCTAAAAATATGAAATAATATTTTTTTAAATTATGCCAATTACAAATTTTCCACTGAATATAATAATTTACTTTAACTTACTTTAATAGCGAGTGGAAAGGGTGGAGGGGAATGTGGGACGGGAGTAGAAGGGAAGATATAATGTACAAATTAGTTTGGGTGCGGTAGTGTAGGTATTTTTTTTATGTTTCTTATTGTTGAGTTGAAAATGTCAATGTGGTGATAGTTTGTGTTAAATGAATTTGTGGAACTGTACATAAAGGAGTTTTGTTTTGAGTTGGTCTTACAAAAGGGGAGATGAAAAGTAGGTGAATGTCTGTTATTGCGAGTTGGGATGTGGTAAGATATTCGTTGAAGAAGTTCCGTGTGTGTTTTTGTGTGTTTTGTGTTGTGTTTACAAAAAAAAAGTCAAATGTGCAAAAAAATGGTACATTATTGATTTAACAGATAAATATTTCACAGCACCACATCTTATGAAATAAATGACGTTGCGAGCTGAAAATAGTCGCCTTGACCTAGAAATTTCAGATGCAATAAGCTGTGTTTTGTCTATCACGATACCAAAGCGTATACTATTCGAGATTTCGTTTGTAATCAAAAATGTCTCAATTATCGAAATCCAAAAAAAAAAATTTTTATAAATAATAATTCAAACGTGAACTTGTGTGTTTTAATTGTGATTTTACGTGATTTTTTAAACTATTGTTTATTTTATTTTCAGTGAATTTCGACCATTTTCACATACTGAGAGCCATCGGAAAAGGCAGTTTTGGGAAGGTAAGATTAATTTTAATACCTTTTTATCGGTCGGAGAGGTTCTATCTGCCCTTGTAGGGGATTTTGAAAGTTCCATCAGCTTAGTATTAAGAATGTTCATCTGCCTAGATTAAGGATCTATTTTGCTAGATTTTTGGTCACCAAATATATAATTAATCTACACAAGTAACTCTAAGGCTAATCTAAATATACTTTTTAACATTTTGTTTAACGAGTTGGTTTTGTTGTTTTGTTGGTTTTGTTCAGAATTCAGAGACTTAGAAATATATATATTTATTTATTTATTAACGCCCTATAGGGCTTTTTAACAGATAGGTAAAGTGTACATTAACATAATATATAGTTTAAAGAAAAAAATAATAACATGTAAACGTAATAATGACATAAAGTGGAAAGAAAATACTTAAAATACAGATACAAATATATGAAAATAAATATAATATAAAGTAAAAAGCAAGTATATAAAAAACAGAAGCATAAAAAAATAATATAATAGAAATTTATAAACAAAAAAAGTAATAATGAAAAGATATAGCACAAGCTTTGAAAGTCATATTATAATAAAAAATATACATACAAAATACAAATCAGTTATTTAAGTCCAATTCGACAAATACTAGTAATCTTTCAATACACCTTTTAATATATGTTTGAATAATATACAGTTATTGGCAAAGACGACAAGTTTCTCGTACTATATACAGTAGATAGTGTAGAAATTTTCAGTGTACTTCTTCAGGCGTATAACCGTTTATTTATTTAAATATAAATGTATTTTCTTTTTATTTTCTGACGGTGATTTTTCTTTTTCGTTGTTGTTCTTGATACCAATCTTTATCACTGATATGTATTTTTTTTCCATGTAGCTGATATGAATCTTTATCATTGATCTACATTACGACAACTTTATTTACTTTCACTATTTTTTTAATAACGATTAGAACATTTTTGACGCTAACGCATCATCTTCAGTAATGTTACTATTAATGACCGTGAGACTAAAGGGTCGGAAAAGACCATCAAACGGGTTCCGACGGTGACTGCCATTAGCCATGTTTCGCAGCCCTCACGAAATGACAAGGCCAAGGGTGCGGTTCCGTTAGCACAGCGGGTTTGTAGTCCATCATAGCTGCATCTTAATGTTCAGGAGAACCTCGGTATCCTCCAGCATCAATCACAACATCAGTGGTCCCCAGGTCGCGATCTAGCCGCGTTCGCCCGGCATAGCGGAATCTCCATAGTGCACTCTCGTGCCAATACTGTGCAAGTAAATGCGGGCCCTGCTTGGAATTACATAATTATAAACTAATCTAAATAGAACACACGAGAGACGCGAAATATTGCTGTAACCTCACTTACCAGAAAATCCCTTCAAAGTTACTTCCTGGGTCCGTATTTCTATATTTCAAATCTTGCGTTTTGAACGCTGTCGCAAGTTTTACAAAGCAAAAGCTCGTGAAAAAAGGATCGCCAACCTCGCGATAGAAAAAAATAATACATTACCAGCAGGACCGTCAACTTAGAAATTTGCCGCTGCGCTAAATACGTGCCCGGCGCAACTTTTAAATAATAATACCGTAGCAATGCAGGTGGGTATATATATATATATATATATATATATAAATATGTGTGTGTGTGTGTAAATAAATGAATAGATAATAAAATAAATAAATTATCCACATACTTTAAAAAAAATTGATATGCGAAAACGAAATGCATGTCATATCGATATTCTTATTATTTACAAAGTAAGCCAAATGCTTGTGCTGGTGTCCTGGAATAGGGCTCAAACCACCGACCATACCTTAAATACCATACCATATAGGTAGGATCCGTTCTCTTTATGAAAGCCACTTGCATTAGTGAGAGTGATACTTTCTGTAACACGTAAATTGTGTAGTGGTGTTCCTTTTTTAAAGCTAATCCATTGGCCATTTCAGTATCACACTGGCAGTCGCGCGGAGCGGCCATTTCTTTGTTTAATATTTTTTATTTAAAAATACGATGACCACAGACTTAAATCAATTTAATAAAAATTAACATGAGGGTTCGAAGTTCGAAACAAACGACAGTGGTTTATCTTATTGATCAAAATTAATTATAAGATTTTAAAAACTACAATTATACCTGTTATATATTCCTACCGCCAGTTAATGCTGGGAGAACTGCGCTATCTACAGAAGCGTCTTGATAACTTCAGAGATGGACATTATTAAAAGAGAATTATGCTCCTTATACATCAGTATTATATTATATCACATTATTATTTAAGCACTCTGGTAGCGCTGGTGACGGACATTGTTACGTAGAAAAATACATATTTTGATTAACGATTTATACCAATGACATATGCGATATAGTAGGTAATGGATTATCTTATTAGTTTTAATTTTCAGTAAGCTGAAATATAAAAAAAATCCAATTTAGAGTATTTTATTTAAAAAGGCGTATAGTTTTGTTTGTAGTATAGTAATGTTTTAATTTTATTTGATAACAATTTTGAAATCATATTAATTTTGGAAATGGAATGAGTTTTTAATAATACCTATGTACCTACCTAAGCTAATTTTTAGTTTAGAAATAATATTTATATTTATTTTTCGTGTCTGTCGTTTACTGAAAAAAAATAATGTTATGAGTTTTTGTAAATGCACTGTAACTCACACCAATGCAAGTGGCTTTCCTAAAGTGAACGGACTGTACCTGCCTCGATTTGTGTCGAATGGGGTTTAAAATATTTTTTTTATCTCGACGATTGACGGCATTCTCTCCAGATATACCATACACAAAATAAAAGATTCGTAACCGTAGCCCATACATTTATTAATTCAATGACGCAATATTACATCTCTTTAATATATTATTCAGCTGGTTCAACAACTAATGGAACACTAACACAGCCAAACGGATCTGGCAAGACTTTAGAATTTATTCCCGGTTCCTGATTAGATGCATCGTGTTTCGTGAACTCCAGCTTCATATTGTAGTCCCCCTCTTTGAGTGATTTCATCAGAACTGGATCGCATATCAACTTGTCAACTGTGTACGTTCCCTGAAATTACAGAAAACTACTTATTGTGGATGACTTTATATGAATGCCTGTGTTTCTGCGATTGTAAATATTCATGTGAACATCTGAAATACAATAATACTCATGTAGTGTTCTGGATGGTGACAGTCTAAAATAATTTGTTGGAATGATATATTTGCGAATAATGTTTGATTCAAAATAAAATAATCGAATTACTAAAACATTTACTTTTGGAAAAGATTGGAAAATTCATTAAAATCATATATGTATTAGAAAAATTAGAATTTTAAAAGTTTAAAAAATGAAAAAGAATTAAAAATTAGAATAAGAACGAAAATGGTACAAGAGGAATGAATGTAATGAAACAGTCCTTCAGGAAGTTTATTCATGTATGAATCTCTAATATGAATAAAAATGTATAAATTTGAAGCGCAATAATGATCTTAAATGAATTGTAAGAGGAAATATGAAAGAGGCAAAAAATTTCTATGAATAAAAGAAACTTAATAAAATAAAATTAAAATAGGTACTCTCTTTTAACCAATTTAATAGGTGAAGATTATAAATATATTTATCTATTATAATGATGAAAAAAAATATATCATGATTTTATTTAATAAAATCAATATATTACCCCAAAGAATAAACTTTCCTTCAGAAGTTCAAATGTTCTTTGAAAAATTAACCATTTTAAAATGTTATATTTTTAAACAGATTATTTATCTTAATCGTAATAATTATTTCAGGGAAATTATTTCGCTAAACGTTCAAATAAGACTATTGCGCCGCGCACTCCATGCTGAAAATTTATACGAAATATCTTTCACTAGAATCTTCCGTTATATCCTCGCGTGTTCTATCGATTTCCAGTTATTTCTAAATTATTATTCACGTTTAAAATTATTCAAACCACTCGGAAATTGTCGATTATGTACAGTTCTTATCGAAGTTATATCCCGACAATAGTACTTTTAAGTCAATTTTAAAAATTATATCTCTCCTGTATTTTTGTACCAGTAAAACTATTTTTTCGTTCTTTTCCACCAGTCGCTGGTATTTGCTGGTCTGCAAATGTTACTTTTAACAAAATTAAATTGCGATAACTGATAATAAAAGTGATAAACGATACAATTAAAGTATTTCAAATACGAGAGCAAGTCAAAAATTACATACATTTTTGCCATAACACACTTACTATATTGTCATACACTCATCTGCGCATATATGCTTAGAGTTAATATAACTGCAGTAACAACAAATTTGATCTCGATCATATAATTTGCCTACCGAAATTATAGTGTAAACAGGTCCGCTCCACTAGCAGTTTGCAGCAAGGAGGAATAACGATTTATCTGGTTGGAGTCCGTGAAAAGGCTGTTTGTTGTTGACTTTTATCACAACAAGGAGACGATCGGCCGTATTCTGAACTAAGCAATGTTGCTATTCTGTATCATGATAGTTATTGTACTTATATTATTTAAGTGCCACCAATTTTGACGATTTGAGTTTGAAAGGTTTAAAATTAATAAATTCAATCAATTAGAAAGCTCTAAAACGCCAACAGACGTTGATTTATTCACAATTCGTTATTTTCAAACCTGTAAAACTATAATGTCAAAATTGGCGGCATCATAAAGTTATATCTACGATAACTGTCAAGGTTTAGATACAGAAATAGCAATATTGCTTAGTTCAGAATACGGCCAAGTATTTTAAAACAAAATAAGGTTTTTTGGGGTCGAGAATTTGTGGATCGTTTAAAGCATGATACATAAAGAACGAGCAGGAACTCTGTTCGGGCAAAAATCCTCAATAGTCTCTGGTCGGGCGCTCTATATATTTATGAACGCGGAATTGTCTGTGTATGTCAAGTTACAGCATACAATAGATAAATTATCTGAATTTCGAGACGCATGTATCCGTTCTATTCGCAGCGATCACAAAGTTACGGATTTTTTAATTTATGCAGGAAATTTTGTTCGATATTTTGTGTCAGCCGTCAGTATGGCGGAGCAGTATATCAGACCAACAAATGACACCATGCGGTCCAACTAAAGAATTCGGTAAATGGTAACCTGTCATATCAAGAGAATTTTAAGTTAAATTTTCCCTGTAGAAGACCTTAACCAGAGTATAATCAAGGAAATTGCAACGACACAAATCAATCTCCAACACGGACGGCAAGATCCAGCAAACTTGGGGAATGGTCTTATCGGACAGGCGAGTTATCAACGGTCAAAGAATACTTATATCAATTAATGTATATTATAGATGTCTCACAGAGACGAAACTGTATATTTTTTTAGTAAGGGAGAGTAGGTATAGAAGTCTTTATGGGTGCACATAGGACTTACGACCTATCGTACGGTTGGCTTAAGTGATAATTTTACACATATGTAACGTACGCCATTTCCATCCATGATAGAATATCATGTCTATTAATTTTTGGATGTTGTATATATTTCAATTATACGCCACGTTTCACATGTGAGTTGCAAGGTTGTACGATAGGTCGTAAGTCCCATGTTCACCCATAAAGACTTCTATACCTACTCTCTCTTAATAAATAATATACAGTTTCATCTCTGTGAGACATCTATAATATACATTAATTGATTATTGATGTCCCTGTGACAACAATCCAGTTCTGTTCTGAAAAATTTGGACATACTCAAAATATTCTGAATACTTATATTTTTAAACATCACTCATTGTTCTTGCCTTCTGTTCTTCCTTCTCATTGAGAGCTTGCCTTCCGTAAAATCTATGCGGATTCCCACAGACTTAAACATGCAGATATAACTAAGATTTGATGTATTAGATTTTCTTCTCTTTCCTTCCAATTTTTATATAATTAGATTACCTACCTATACCTTTGATTGTGAGTGGTTATCCCTCACCACACACAAGAATATAATTCTTTTTGGTGAGGTATACACACACACAACAAACATAGATTTGTAAACATTTATGTATGATTGTAGAATTTTTATATATATATATATATATATATATTATTAATTAAATAAAAAAAAAAAAAAAAAAATATCGTTGCGAAAGTGTGAAATATTGGCGAAACTGAAAACTTTATCGGTGGAAATAATAAAAAAGCATACAAAATAATACATAAAGTAATAGAAATATTACAAAAGTTGACTGCTAGACCAAGTGAATTAAAAACGGGGGTAACTATTGGAAAAATGATGTACTTAAAAGTTGAATCCCTACCGTTGTGAAAATAAATTGGATGTAGTACTGCTTGAACTTGAATGGCTTTACAAAACGATTCTATAAAAACCTACTACGTTGATATTTAATTAATTATTGCATTTTTTGCGTAAAACTCATTGTGGAGAGAGTTTGGTATGTAATTACAAGAAAAATGTATTTTATTTACTAAGGTATGGCGCATTTTACAGGTTTGATTTATTCTACAAAATTTCTAAATGTACCAAAATAAAATTCTTATTTTTTCTATGTGGGTTCTATCTTCTATAAATTTGATAAGGGTTGAAGTAAAACGTATTATCTGAGGCGTAGAAAACGTTAAATCCTCTTAGTTATTTTCTACAACATTATTATCATATATTAATAGTAGAGGTTTGTTTGTAGGGAATAATTTTGGCTGAGAGATTATATATATATATCATGTATATGAGAGATTATATAGATCAATAAATTGATAAGATTATTGGATATTGATTTGTTCGAGTGTATATAGCATATAAGATTATGAAAAAATTAGAGTGCAGAATTTTTTTCTGCTTACTTTTTCTTTTGTTTAAATTTTTTTATACATTCTTGTTGTATTATTCTTAACATGCCTAAGATTTTCTGTTTACTGATCAATAGGGTGTGTCACTTTGTATGAAGAAAAAAAAAGTTTTTTATTTTTAAACTTAATAGTTATCAAAAGTTGCATTGCATTTATAATTACACAAAAATGCAAAAAAAAGTTGCAATTCAAGTATACTTTTGGCTGGTTCTAGCGAGCGAAATATTCTGAAAATGTTGGTTTTTAGTGATTTTTCAGAGGTAATAAAAGTGCTGTTTTCTTCTATATAATTTTTATCAGATTACTTAATTTCGTTATTATATATAGATAATATACTAAAACAAAAATTTACTGCAAATTTTAAGCTGAATTATTTTTAAAAAAAATTATAAAACATACAAAATTTTTCAAAAAGAGTATTTTTAAAGACAGCAAAAGTTATTTTTTAGAATTAAACATTGGCAAAATTTTCCTGGAATTTTGCTTGGCTGCAATAAAACCTTCTCTAACTGTTTACCCTACGACATAACCTGCAGCTACAGTCGTCAATTTAAGGCATCCACACATTTCCCTGCCACACACAGTCAGTAGATTTCTTTCTACTGACTGTGTGTGGCAGGGGCTTGGGAAAATCGAATATTCGGACATTTCGTTCGACGAAAACTGTCCTCAGCTCTTCACTTTATAAGTACATAGCTCATAAAAAGTTCAAACAGTCAGTATAAGTTTCTCATCCTGCCAGGAAATCATGTCGTAATAATGATCGCTCTCAAAATTGATTTGTGGTATCACAAAAGATCTCGACAATGATTTTTGCGAGGCACGAGCTTTCAAAACTCTCGTATACCCTATTCTATTACAATTTTGTTGTCATTTGTCAACATTTGATGCCTCCCTGATATCACTCAGTGTAGCCGAAGCAATAGCAGCGCCTGCTCTGTGCGATACGCCATAACGATCACATACTTCAGCCAACTTTTCGAATTTTTTGTACTTTCTCAATTTTCTCTTCCTTTAACTATGTTTCCAATGCCTATGCATCTGAAGGTTCTTTGGTCTTCAAGAAATGGGTGGTCTTTAATCGGAACAATTTTATTTTTTCCACATTTACGAGAAGAATAATTTTTTCATTTGCACGCAGCAATGTCAAAAAGAATTGTTGATTTAGTTATAAAGTTTTCTATTTTATCTAAATACGATTGACTTTTTGGTTCTTTGCTGAATTTTTTCGATAGTAGTCTATACTCTTTGCAATATGGTAATAGAAGCTGGCTCACAATGCTTGCATTTTTCCAAACTTCAAGAACGGTTAGAGCCACTTGAGAAGTGATGACTTTTGCTTGTGGTTCTAAATTACTTGACTGTTTCATTTCATGACGCGCCCATTCATAATGTCGTTAAACATATCCTTAAGTTGGTAACATATTACTTTTGAATTTTTCGGGATATTTCTCAAAAATACGTAATTTCGTACGACCTCTGGTTTATTTTGAACTTGACGGATTAGATGCCATTGTGATTCGTTTCCTGAATGAATTAAACACTTAAATTTATTACGCATAATATGTAGAATCTTTAAGACGATTGAAAACAAGTAAGCTAATAAATACAACCGTTCGGTATGGAGTCTGACCTAATGAGGCACGCATAACGGGAGCGCGACCCGAATCAAGCCGAAATTGCCCGAACGGGGGTAGGTATTTAAGCTAACAGATTATCAAAATGAACTTAAATATGGCGTTTTCCTTATGCTGGCTATATTATTATTAGAAAAAAGCATTTAATTACTAAGACAATTGGTAAATACAAAAAATATATCGTTCTGATTGTAACGTTATTTTGCAACTTTTTCTATATTTTAAGGCCTTTTAACTAGCCGAAAGTACCATTATTAAGGAAAACTGTAAATACAGCATTTAATAACATATAAAAATGCAACTTTTGAGAACTATTTAAGTTGAAAAATCGAAAGTTGAAAAAAGTGACACACCCTACTGATCAAGTCTCTTTTTATTATGTTTAAATTTTTTATTCTTTCTTGTTATATTACATATTATATAACATAACATATTTATCATTATTAACATATTTCTAAAAAGGAGACCTGTAATTGGCCATCTATATTATATTAATGTTTTCTGTGCTTCTTTGTTGTGCTGTTGGTCTTCCGTGAATATTAAATAAATATAAATAAATAAATAAACAGCAAAGATAAAAGAATTAAAAATTTGCATAATGCGTCCATACCACATGGATGTTTTTATCCCATTATTTTTTCTCCGAGGATTTATAAATTTGAAGATGCAGAAAACAGTATTTTTTTTTGGTTTAAGAGTAAATTTTATGGTGATGGCCTTGATAGGCGTTAGAAAATTTTTGAATTTATAAAAAACTATATTATATAGCTCTTAAGGCTTGGACGTTTCAGCACATACACATATCGTATTGAATTGTCCAAACCCGTGGTCGGGGCGAATGCCATTATTTTTATTTTATTTTATCGCACCTCAACGGGCCAAGAGGCCCAATTACAGATGCGAAATACGTCACAAAGCACTCAGGTTTGATTGAATCACATATATTAATTGTGACTCCACCAGGAATTGAACTCGGAACCCTTAGTGTGAGAAGTCAGTGTCATACCCATTAGGCTACGAGGACCGCCTCGTTTTATTTTGGCTCGGGTTTTCTATAGGGAAAGCGAAGTGAAGTGGGACCCACCAGGGCCGTTCTACGAGGAAAAGCTATATCGGCCCTACACTTTTGCCATCCAGTTTGGCATTATTTTAATGCTAAAGCAGATTCCTCACTACGCCACTGACGATGCAAAGCACTCGTGCGACGCGGCGAGGAAACTGCACTATCTCTGGGGTGCGTTATGAAAAACAATTTATTCAAATAAAATAACAATACATGAAAATAAAATCACAAGTAAGTAACAAAATATAAACAAAAGGCAGAGAAATACAAGGAGAAGAAAATAGCAAAGCATAAATATCAAACATCAGAGAAAACAAAGCCATCAATAAAGCAAAATAAGACAAAATAAGGGAAAATCTGAACTCTAAATTCTCTACATATGGCTAGTTTCCATTTTGACTAGTCATCGCCTTTTTCGATTTCCGATTTCTGGTCCGATATACTGCTCCCGCTGTCAATCCTTGCAACACTTAAAAGCCAACCGAAAGTTTCAAGCACGAATTAAAATATATCCACAACTTTGTATTAGCCGCGAAGAAATCAACCGCTCATTTCGGAGTGCCCAAAAATCTACGGTTTGCGGTAACTGTCATACACAGAGAGTTCTATAATAGGTAATAGATATCTATTATTATAGAGTGCTCGACCAGAGACTATCAAAGATTTTTGCTTGAACACCCGTTTATAGCTAATCTTAAGAATTTTTTGGGTACCTAAATGGGAAAAATAATAAATAAATATATAAAAATAAAAAAATAAAGAACCAAACTTACGGGGGGCACTGGACATTTATTAGGAACGCCCATGCTGTTTGCAGTCGAAGTAAAGGAGCTGTTGGATGTCTTCGCTTTCTCCAGCTCGGAACAGAAATCTGTCATCTCATAGGTAACCACGATCTCTGTTCCACCACCGGGAAGGAGTTTGGCAATTTGAAGGTTGATCTGCATTTTTTTAAAAACATTCACAAAACATCAAAAAAATGGTTCGAGGTTTTAATTTTTGTGTGTGGTGTTTATAATTTTATGGCATTTAATTATTACGGACTAAATGACGTCATAATTTTAGTGAAATAATTAAAACTTACAAAACTAACTACACTTTAATTTTGTTATATGTGATGATTCTTCTTCAGGACAATGAATGTACCCAAATTAATGTTCATGTATAGGCAAATTAGTTATGGTTAGAAGGGGTGTGGTTGCAAAATTAACTAGTTACAACTAACTAGCCATCACGCCGTTTCCCCGCAGGGGTAGGCACCATATAGAGGATAGTACACCATATTCTTATATATTGGTCCAGAACTTTTGCTTCGGCTACATTCATACATCTCCTCATGCAAGCTCTACCGTTATTGAGGCTTTTAACAGAGCCATCCTGCGATATTTGTAGTATTGGATGTCTTTATGCCAGGTCTTTCCCGGATGCTTTCGTCGTTTTATACAAGATGTGTCTCCATAAATGTGGATTTTTCCACAAAGTGTTAGTCTCAGGCATTAAGCCTGCCAAAAACTATACAAAACACAGTAAATATACGTACGTACAGCATTTAATTATAATACAAAAAAATAATCATTTTAAACTGTAATAATCTTGAGCGGCGACAAATTTGGTAAATAGTACGCGCGACAACGGGACTTCTTATTTATTGCAAACACCTTGCGCGTGCATACGTAACTGCGGCTGCAAGCAGAGTGACGGCGCTAGTGACGGGTCCGCTCTGTACTAACTACCACAATGTAGTACTACATTACATTGAAGTGTACACTTCACACCTTTTGAAGTGTACTGCACACTACAAACTACACACACTTCAAAGTTATTGAAAGTACATACTTCAAATAGTACACTTCATTTTAAAGCGAAGACTACAAAGTTATTAACTCCCCCCCCATGGTCTGAAAAATTTCGGGACCGAATGAAGAAATCTCTAGAAACTGAAACCATCCCCCCCTCCCATGGTTTTGAAAATTTTCTAGTAGCACACTTTTCAAGAAGCACTTCTTGTAGGTCATTACAATTTTGTAAGAATATAATTAGTTCACTTCATTAGTACTACAATTAGTTCACTTCATTAGTACCTACTACAATTAGTTCACTTCATTTGTACTACAATTTCGTAGTACTAGTTTTATTCGTTTAATTCATGTAGTTTTTACTACAAATGTAGTATACACTTTGTAGTCTTCAAACTAGTGAACGTATGTGTGTTGTAGTCTTCATTTTGAAATGTAGGTTTTCCCTTCTCCAGACGGCGCCGGATCGTTGCAAGTAAGTACATACCTCGCTCGCACTATATTCTTAAAAAACCTTATGACTATCCTACTGTAAATACATTTCAAGATTTTATAGTACCATCTCTTACAAAATTATACTAAACATACGCCCTATGCCAAACATATAAAGATTATTTTATATATAGATGGTTATTTGGAAAACATTAATAACCTCGCAGGACTATATTCCTGCCTTGATTATGAGTCGAAAATTTTCAAGCTATCATGACCTAATATCAATAGTTATGGAGATATGCGACCTTCAAGTTTGCATTTTTTTTAAAATATTTTTTACATATTTTTTAAAAATATTAGACTATCATTACAGTAACTTATATCGAATATGAAAAATTCATTCCCTTAAATACAAGTTCAATAAAATAACAAAAACCTTTGAATTCCAATTGGAAAACATTCCAATTGGATTTTTTCAGGGTTTTTATCATTTTATTTAACTTACATTGAAACAAATGAATTTTTCGTAATAGAAATAAGTTACTGTAATAATAGTCCAACGTTTTACAAAAAATAAGTCAGAAATATTGAAAAAAAAAAAGCAAACTCTGATGTCTCACATCTCCATAACTATTGATCATGATAGCTTGAACATTTTCGACTCATAATCAAGGCAGGAATATAGTCTTGCGAGGTTATTAATGTTTTCCAATAACCCTGTAAATCTCCTTAGACTTTATAAGTAATAGATATAGAACAAAGGGACTAATAAAGATACCAACTTTAGGAACCACTATGGCACAACACCATAATACATACTTGGGAGTTAAATGGTACAACACACTGTTGTCCCAAAACAAATGGCAAGAAAGAGACATTTCAAAATACGAATATTTTAATCCTTGATTTTGGACAGCAATGAATTGCAAAATTTCCCACACGTCTCAAATAGTTTATGTATAATAAAACCTACTACTAAATAAATGGTTTCTGCCTTATAAAAATACTTTAATTTGGCTTCTAAATACTCGTCCCATAAACTCGAGCTATTGGCTCATATTACGGGGAGTATAATTTCATATTTAATTATTATAACAAAGGTATAATTTATTATAAAAATCATTGTACCTAATCATGTCCACTGTATAAATAAAAAATAAAATATAAAGGAGTTAAACTTGAGTGCAAAAAAATTATAGTGAAAAACTTTAAATCACTGTAGATTATGTAATACAATAAGTTTTAATTTAAATCATTTACAATCTCATACGACGTGTACATGTGTGGAACTAAATAAATAATAAAAATAAATAAAATAATAATTTACTCACACTAAAAAGGTTTTCTATATTTTCTTCAATTTCATAATCTCCCTCTAAATATACAATACTTTCATTGTACCTCACAGCATCCAATCCTTCCGTGTGCAGCTTATATTTTATGCTATCGTCACAATTCTTCAGCTGTGACACAAAGTTGAACGCCATTTTCTTTGACTGAAAAATTTTTTTTTTTTTTTATAAACCTATTCAGGGTCTCGGAGAGAGACTGAGGGAGATGGAATAGCTGGAGATTTTTAGAGCATGCGTAAATCATCATGAGACTCTGGTACCTGTGCACTTAAATGCAATGCGTGTAGGATTGTATGATTAGCTCACAAGAATCACTTTGATAATGGTTTTGTGGTGCTCGACATCGTTTATGTTTTTTTATTATAATTTATTTTATTCAGTTAACCACAAACACAAACATGCCATGCCCATAAATTTTGTGCATGATAGTATAACATAACAACATAATATCATATTAATAGGTGTACCTATAAGTAATCAATTATTTTTGGTGTGGAATGTTTGCTTCAGTCAGTCGTGTTTTATACGCAATATTATAAATCCGTGGTCTTGTGACCCGTGACAATTAAATTTAAAAAAAAATATTACTCTGTTGTAAAATGGCGGACAATCAATTAACTGAAGAACATTTACGTCATTGCATGCTGTTTCATTTTCGATCGGGTGTTAATGCAACGGTTGCATTAAAAAAAATTTGTGATGTGCATGTAGACGTATTGAAAGTAAATAAGTGCCAACGTTGGTTTAGAAAATTTTCCGATGGTGACTTTGACTTGTCTGATAGCGATCAAAGTGGGCGCCCGGTAGGGTTTGATAATAGCGCTTTGAAAATACCTAGAAGCATATTTTTCTTAAAAGTCTACCAAAAAGATAGCAAAAGGTTATAGATAACGATGGAGATTAAATCGATTAAAAATTCAATTAAATGTAGTTAAATTCTTTTTTGTTGTCACTTAAATAATTGATTACTTATGGGTATTGGTATAATATATTACATTATCATAAACGTATAGTTAGAAAAGGAAATTGTTTTATCTGTTGCATTAATGATCATTTTTTAATGAGATGGTAAGAGATTATGTGCAGAATCATCGATGACGACAGTAATATTGAAGTCTGTGGGGCCTTCTAGAATACACTATCACGCTCCATTATTATTATTATTATCTAAAATATTCTGGAAATAAATATCTACAAATATTTGGAACCTTCTCTTAAACACTAGAAAATAAAAGATTGTTCTCGAGAATTCGAAAACTAGCGTGTCGCGTACATATGTAAAGCAGCACCATGCCACGTAATTATTTTTTTTTGGCGTTTCTATCAGTGCGATATCAGCGGCGGGACAACGCCGACAGCTGGGATGGCGATTTGTGAGATAATCGACAGAAATTATGCGAAATAATCGAGCGAAGTACCTATGTTGCAAAATAAATAAGTGCGATTTCTATGTGCGAGAATTAAATGGAATGTTTTAGCAAGTGATAAAAAAAGTGCTACCCAGCGATAATAAAGAGATCACAGTCAAGTGGTTAATTGTAAAATAGTATAAACTCAAGGATAGTGTATTTATTTAATTCGTGTTAAGTGACTTTGTCCATTAAACGATTAATTAATCATGTATTTATAAATCGCTTATTAATTTCCAGTGATTCGACTGTCATATTTTTTATATATTTTTTTGAAAAAACTATTAATAATGAAAATAATAGTTTATGTATTTTACTATTTTATATATTTTTAAGGAAAATGTTTTAATAATGAAAATACAAATTTATGTATTTTACTTATTTCAGTGTGTTTCTAAGGCCACACGATTTCTTCCAATTCCATCAAATAAATAACTGCTATTCACACAATCAATGGATTTAGTGAGATTCAACTCTCATGATTTAACTTTTTATAGAAGTATTTGTTAAAAAATACTAATTTTACTTACTTTACTGTGTTTCTTAGCCATTGTTCCAACGAATAGAATGGCTGATATAAACACCATCAAAAATGACATTTCACAAGACTTGACTCTCATGGCTGAACTTTTTATACAAATTATCCGCCAGCGTGTAGTTCACTTGTCGCACGTTCTGTAAGCTGGAACTCTGAACAATAATATTAAAATTACGGACTTAACCGTACATTGTTTTCATTTGCATGCTCATCTGCCATAAATCGTCATCCATTGAAATTTCTCAATGAAAATTAATTTATGCGAAATCAATTGTGCGCTGATGGTCAATTTGAAACGCAGTAATCTATTTCAGTGTTTTCAATGTGGTCTATAATTAAATACCACTGCTGTGTTTATTATTGTTTTGCATGCACTGATATTTATAATTATTTTGTCAAAATGGGAATACGATATAATGTTATCAATATCACATTTGAGTCGAATTGATTTATAATTTTTTATGGAACTGACCTTAAATAGGATTTTTGATTTTGAAAGATTAAAGTTTATTTAAAAATATTTTTATACATAGGCATGTTCTTAGAACACAGTTACTGGACTTTATCCCCAGAGGAATGATTATAATTAATTAAGACAAATTATAGAAGTCTCACAGAGACAGAATATGAGAAACGTGTATGGAAAATATTTTCGCAGCTGATTATGATACCTATGTATTACTATTAGGTATCATTTGACCAACTGAAAAAAATTTATGTATACAACTAGTTCGTGATAAAAGACTACAGTTGTCTCTAGCATATCTCCATTCAGATTCTCAGATTTTAATATATTCAAAATTTCAGAAGAACATTCAAAATTTGATAATGTGTGTATGTTCTTACGATGGAATTGATAAATGTTGCATTATGTATAGTGATCACTTAAGACAGCCCTTACAGGTTGTTAGTTCTTGGCCATCGTATAAAAGGACTTTCGCACATGCTTCTCGTATTCATAGTATATATTGATAACTTCGTAGCATATATTGATTACATATTCTTCCTCATATTCATTTCTCATATTCATAGATGAATAAAAGGTGTTTCAAAGAGACTTATTTTATGATATTTATGTTTATTTTTTTATATTATTTATTTATTATAGACATGTCGTAGTACATGATTTCATGGATACAAAAATACATTCATACAATGATAGCGTTTTACTTGCCATAAAACAACTGACGCTCATGCTGATGGGAGGAGTAAAGTCACATCACATTATTTCATGATTATTATTAAAATTATAATAAAGGTGTTAAACAAAATAACCAAACAAAAAATAACAAGAAACAAATAAATAAATATATGTAAGGTAATGGGAATTTCAAAAGAATTATTTCTAATTTTATTTTTAAATGATTCTAATTTTATTTTTTATTTTTTTCATAAATTACAAATTATCTTCTTCTGTTCTTCGGTTCCGGGTGTCGCTTTCATTTAGGCCTCCATTTTATGTGGCCGTACCATTCCAGCTTAGTGTTTATGTCCTTGACACCCAGGTTACCACGAATGTGGGAATTTTTAATTCTGATTTTAGTGACACTCCTGCCGACCATCTAAACACTTGTATTTCTTCTGTTTCAATTTGCAAAATGGAGGAGTTGTACATAATCTAGCGTGTAAAGCCTTACATAATCGCAGGTCAAACAGTAGTCTGGTAAACCTTTCCATTTAGTTTTATAGGCAATTTTGGCTCACACAAGATTCCTGTTGCTAATCTAAAATTCATCAATCCATCACCTGTAATGGTTGACATCCATTGCCCATCCTTCGTCTCTGTGAATGGTTACTTAAATGAGTCACGATTAGCTAATATTTTTCTATACGTTTGCTTTAAAAGAGTTGCAGAATTTGGTTCTTTAAATGGCACATATACATATTTTATATCCTTTTCTTACTAATTTTGAAGCCATTATCCTCCAGGATTTTCACCTCCACAAGGAAGTCACAATGATATCAGTACAACATCTTCATAAAAAACGTTTATATAATAATAATCTTAAGAATAATGCTGACTTCTTGAATTGTTAGGAAAATTCATGACCATTGTGAACAAGGTAGACAATGGACAGATCCTTGGTGTACACCCACTTTAATTGGAAAACGTGGCATTATATTCTATATGAATACCCCTGTAAAGAAACGCCTTGATTAATATCAGGCGTAGCTGATAATCAGTTAAGTTCACAATATTTTTCACTGATAGATTTCTATCTAAATCAATAGTTACGGACGGAGATAAAGTACTTCAAGGATTGCATTTTTTACATCTTCATAAAAAACGTTTAGATGATAATAATCTTAAGAATAATGCTGACTTCTTGAATTGTTAGGAAAATTCATGACCATTGTGAACAGGGTAGACAATGGACAGATCCTTGGTGTAACCCCACTTTAATTGGAAAACGTGGCATTATATTCTATATTTATACCCCTGTAAAGAAACGCCGTGATTGATATTAGACGTAGCTGATAATTAGCTAAGTTCTTAATATTTTTCATAGGTATATTTCTATCTAAATCAGTAGTTACGGACGGAGATAAAGTACTTCAAGGATTGCATTTTTTTTAAATATTCCTGACTTGTCATCTGTAAAACGTTGGACTATCAGTTAAATAACTTATATCGATTTTTAAGAATTCATTCGCTTTTAACGATAGTCAAATAAAATGATTAAAGCCTTACAGAAATTTTAACGAGAGAATGCTAGGTTATAATAATTTTATTTAAATTTTATAATATTCGATATATATGACATTCACGATTTTCCAAGGTTTAACAGAAAATAAGTCAGAAAAATTGAAAAAATAACTTAAATTTTTAGTTCATTATCATCATAAATATTGATATCAGGACATCGTTGCTCAAATATTTTCGATTCATAATTTTACAGGAATTTACCTAGTAAGACTGGCTCTATATCACTGTGCATAGTTGGTGCTATTATATTTATTTATATCGCCCAAATTTGAATTATACGGTCATAGGCTGTAAATCTAATTTTTTATAAGGAAATATCGTAATAACCGGTGTAGGCTACCATTGTCTATTTAACAAAAGTACTCCAGGAAAAAAACAATTCTAAATTATAAAAAAAACGAATTTGAATGAAGCAGTAGGGTAACTCATAATCATATTAATGATATAATAAAGATGGATATCATTTTGTTCGCGTGACGAGAGTATATAAGGGTTAGGAAAATCTAACTAGTTATACAATAGCAATGATAATGGGCATTTATTATGAAAAATGAGGTAGTAGGAAACTGATATACAGTTTGAAGGGCAGTGGGTATTCGTGATTTCATATTAAGACCTAAAAAAGGAGCAAAAGTAGAATACACCCTGCGGGGTTGACAATTGTATAGCTCTTTCCATTTAAAAAAATAATCGAATAAGTATAGGGTGGCCCATCGGATACGCCGGTTTTAAATATTCCACAATTCTTTTATATTAATGAAGTATAAATAAATTATAGAAGTCTCACAGAGACGAAGCTACTTATATGTGAAAAAGTGGTTGAAAGTCTCTTATAAGATGACTCAGGGCATACAACCCTTATGAGCTGGCTTAAGTGACCACTCTACACAATGCAACGTTCACCAATTCCATCAATTTTTATATTATATTTGGTGACCCTAATGTTTGACATTTGTCATCTTTAAGTTATTAAAAATGGTTTGCTTTAAGAATAACAATTTTCTATTGTAAAAACACTTTAAAAATTTGGTGAAAATTACGCTGAGGCCGTTCGAAAAGTTATTGGAATTTTTGTTATACATATTTCAATTAATTCATCATTCAAAGATTAATTTAAAAAATAGAGGAAAAGGATTTGATTATGAACAACCGTCCTGTGCGGTCGGCCGAAAATATTGCAAGGAAATCTCACTAAAGACCCTAATGTAACTTGACGCGATGAGATTTTTCCCTCTGAGGTTTTGTAAACTCTACTTTCTATGCTGGCAAACCATAGCTATTGCTGAAATTGAGCGAACTGCCTTGCAAACAATCTTCAAAAACTTTATCAATTGGGTCAGGATATGCCAGCACAGCTGCAGTGGTCATTTGGTCAACACTATAATTAATCTCAACATGTCTACTTTATAAATAAATCAAAATTGCCCAATTAAATACTTATTTGGTGCGTGTCATATAACAGTGCTCCGATAAAATTCGCGTCCAGTGACGTTGTGTGAAAAATAAAACTTTTAATTGTTTTGAGTGTTTATGATTATTTTTAAATATATCTAGAAAAAATCATATATTATATGTATAGAAGAAGCATTAATTATAAATAACTTAAAATATCAATATGTTGTACAAAAATTAATGCGGAAAAAACAAACTTTGTTACTTCACCTATAATTTCCATATTCCCAATAACTACCAAAATATTTCTTTAACCCCCCCCCCCTCCCACAAAATGAAGACAGGGAATGCAACTCAAGATTCTAGTAGTATCAAAGCAAATATATGTGTGTCATGTATAATCATGAGCATATAGCATAAAAGGATAAAAAAAGACTTTAAATTATACTTTCTTGTGCTAGAGTAATCTTTGGTAAACTTTATCTCGAAATATTTCTACATGCCGACTGTACGTTATATTACAAACTGAATTAAAATACTTTTGGGTAGGTTTGTTAAATATTATGTTTTCAAAAATATAAAAATTCACGTTATGTCTCCCATATTGCAGCATACAAAAAAAAGATAAAATCAAATAATTTTTTGATTAAAATTTGTAATGAGATAAATTCATTGTTATTAATATAAAATATTCAAAAACATATACCTTATTCATTTTTGCCTTTTGCACATTAACATTTTAACATTTGCATGACTATGGGAGGCAAATGAATATTTAAACACTAAAAATATATAATTAATAAAAATAAACTTAGTTTTCACCACTTTTGTATTGAAAATACCTACATGTTTCAGAGCCCCTTAGTGAAGATACTGTATACTTACAAAATTAAATTAAAAAATCGAAGTATCGACAGAATATTTAAAAAGTTCTATATGGAAAATGAATAATAATAAAGTACCTACTTAACATGAAAATAAATTTAAAAGATAACTATATAATATTATCTTTCAAATAAAGCCGATGCACCAGCCATCGTTATTATGTACTTAATTTAATTTTTGTGTACTTAATTTAATTTAAATGTTTTATACCTATAAAAAAAACACCCTATACAGTAAGTTGAGGAATACAGGTCCATTTTTCTTTGCAGGTAAGGATCATTAGTTACCGACGAACTTATGGTTCGAAATTTATGGTAGTGGTGGAATCGTTTGATTTATACAGCCGTGGAGGGTAGTAATGTGTAATTAGGCCATTCGTTTCCTTTAAGCTACCGTTATACCTTTTTTTATTGCTTTGAACATTTCTGTACAAAATTGTTCAAATAAGAAAAAATAAAAATTCGCGTGTGTACTCATGTACGTCCGGTAGGAATTTTGCTTAAAAAGTAAAATAAAGACAAAAATAATGTATAAATGACGCTCAAAGTATTGAGTAGTAAATTTATTTTCCAGAATGCCCAAGGAGTTTCCGGCGTACAACAACCTTCGCTTGTTTAAATTATATATCTTCATTTGACGAGACTATCCCAGAACGCATCAGGAGACCCAAGATGGTCCTCCTGCCCTCCCCCCCTGCACCATCTCCGCATTAATCCTGCGCCACTATTGCAGAAACCCCCCCCCCCCATATTTTATTATTCTAATAGTGAAGTGAAGAAAGCCCTTCACTGATACACCATGATGGAGAGCAAGGGGTCCATTTGTGACCCGCTACACTGTTTACCAAGAGATTATGTTAAGTTAAGTACCTTCATTTAACATTCCTTTGCAAAAGGACTCTGTATTTTGCGGGGCTATTTCTATATTAATAGAGTAGGAGCCAGCGACCACCAGACTTACATCACAGTATCTGTTAGATATTCATGACGTCACGTTGGCACCAAAATCGATTTTACGGATTTTTTTCCTTATGTGGCAACACTGCTTTGTAACCATCGAAATTAATCCTGCATCCATATACCTGTTACCCTTTTTTCGTTTCGATGAGTACCAGTTACCCTTTTCGTTTCGACCAGACTCGCTTTCTCATCGTTGAACTGACAAGACAGATTTTCTCGCCTCCCGGCCTGTAAGTTCTCGTCTCGTCTTGTATTTAAGTTGTTCATATAGACATTTTCGTTTCACATTTGGATCCAATCGAGTGATTTTAATGTTTGGTGAGGTGACAACTAGAAGGGGAGCCGTGAGACAAAAGGTGAATCGAAACGTTCCTTTCCCTCGAAACTTACAGTCCACTTCTCGTTTCGTCACTCTGTGATGAATTTAACCTGCCAACCTATTACAAGAAATAAGAAATAAAATAATAATTATATCGAATATCTCCAAAATAACTATTTAAGATTAATTTATTACTTGTGTTGTGAGAGTCACGACTGCGCCACTGACGACAGGACGTCGATTCAAAAAAATAATAATATTATTCGTATTGGAGAAAAGTTTCACTACACCCATGGTAGATAGACGCGTAAATAGGTGTTGGCTCGTGATAGGCCTGATTTGAAAACATGATAGAAATTAACCAATGAGATCTTTGGTGGAGGGGGAAGCTTCGAGAAAGAATTTCCGATGAAAAAAGTTTATAAGTAGGTGTTGAAGCGTTAACTAGAGAGTTTTTTGAAGGGATTTCAACCGATAGGCCACGCTGGTTTCGTTTGTTTCGCGCGTTTTTACGGTATCTGAGATATAATTTCCAAAGCAATTTGTTTCGGTATTTGACAATCAGTTACGAAAGCATCCAAATTCATCGCTGTTATAGTGTCAAAATGTCAGTATTAAAAAATAGGAGTATTACAAATGCCTGCGTTTTGCCGCATTTTCGAAAGATAAACAAAATTTTAGCTGTTATGACGCCATCATACAAGCGTCAATATAGAGCGAAATAATTAACGTCTGGTTTAAAGTCGAAATTTAGGGATGCGTTACTTAGTCTTGTGCTTCGATTGTTTTAAAATCATTTTTGAATTTAAATCGGGATCTCATTATTGGAATAAAGACAGTTAGGATTCTTTTAAATGTATTTATAACCATCGAGAGAATGAAGAAGAGATATGTGCCAAATGGGAAGTTGGAGGAACAAGATTCACACTTATGCAGAGTCTGGAGGAAGGGCCTTCTGAGCTACGGATTCAAGCCACTACAAGATTTCAGGATGAGTACCTTTTAGTCTATATAATAGTATTGTTAAACTGTTTCTAAATGTTCTAAAATTTTTCTAAAGCAAGTTTATCTACAGTTAATATCGAAGTAGGCAGTATTTTCTTAGGAAAGATACATATTTAATTTCATTAAGCATAATTCAAATCATTTGAAAGAGGATTTAAAATATAGTCGGATTTGGTTGTTTTGAGATTGCGTCGTTCAACCCTTGGGAGATAGAATAATCTATATATATTGATTTCGAGTACCAAAATTATGACGATATTTAAGATTCATTATAAATAATGCAGTTAGGATTGAAATAACATGACTCGTCTTGCGATGGCATCGTTCAGTTTTGGTGGAAGCAAGCATGGAGTATAAAGACCATGATATACGTCCGACAATGGGTTTATAAGTAAGGATTTATTCCTAAAAAGGAAACTGCCCGAAATAACTCATTAGGTATGACGTTTGGTCCGAAGTCTGTGTTGTTGACCCCCGGAATTAGTTCGGCGTGATTTCTGATGGATCATGGAGTGAAAAAAGACAAGAACCAATCCATTTTAATCCCATTAGACGTAATTCAAATCATTTGAACGCAAGAGAGGGGGCGAATGAAGTGGGTTGATTGTTTTGGGTTTGCCCCGCTTCTTGCCAAGGAGACGTTCAATCATGAGGACAAAAATCCATAATTACGTGCATATTCCCTATATATAAAGAACTAGTTCTAACTAGGGAATTTCAAGAAGTACAGATGGGTCATTCCTCAATGGGTCGAAATTACGCCTGTACTTGATTGAAGGAAGAATCTTCTAGGTGAGAGCGCTGTGATTGCGAAATAATTCATTCTGACTTATATGAACGGGAGGGAGAGAAAGTGAATCGGGTTATTAATTATGCGCAGGAAAAAGACAAGAACCAATCCATTTTAATCCCATTAGACGTAATTCAAATCATTTGAACGCAAGAGAGGGAGCGAATGAAGTGGGTTGATTGTTTTGGGTTTGCCCCGCTTCTTGCCAAGGAGACGTTCAATCATGAGGACAAAAAATCCATAATTACGTGCATATTCTCTATATATAAAGAACTAGTTCTAACTAGGGAATTTCAAGAAGTACAGATGGGTCATTCCTCAATGGGTCGAAATTACGCCTGTACTTGATTGAAGGAAGAAACTTCTAGATGAGAGCGCTGTGATTTCGAAATAATTGATTCTGACTTATATGAACGGGAGGGAGAGAAAGTGAATCGGGTTATTAATTATGCGAGACCGATTCAGGATACACCCCTGAATATTGCGATTTCGTTCGGACGTTAAATTTTGCTTCAACGATATTTGAAATAAAGTATTCCCGTTATCTACACGAATTATTTTGCTCAGATAACTCGTTTAATTATTGTATAAATATAGCCACATGGTCATAGGAAGTTGGTGAGGTAGATTTATTCACTATGCTTTGGATATCTATGAATGTATTGACACTTGGTTAATATATTCTGTTCACCTGGAATGTTCCATTGGTTAAACATACTTGTCTTCATTCTACGAGGAGGAATTCACATTTTCAATTACCAAGAAATTATCTTTATACTCCACAGAGGATAAATTGCAATAATCAGCTTTAAATTAATAACCAACATTCTTTTAGACGCAAGGACCCCTAAAAAGAATTAGGTGCCACTATTAATATCTTCCAACTTAATCTTTAGACGCAAGTGATCCCTAAAGTTTTGGTATACCTTGGATTTACATTTTCTTCGGAATGCTGACGATTTGTCGAGGCAATGGAACATACTACGTGACTATATCAAGATTTAGCTTCGGATTGTTTATCAAGGTAAAGGAAACGCCAGAGAAAATGTATAGAAGGAAGTTTTTCATGGCCATAAAGGGGGCGGGCCGATGGGGCCCCTTTAGCGCGGAAACCGAGGATATGTCATTACTCACGGACATAATCCTCCATTCCATAGATTCATTTTTAAACTTGTCAAATAAATTCCTAACGAGAAAAGTGAAGTACTGTTAGCGACAGACACCATATACTCGGAAGTAGACCTATTTTCAAATCATTAGACTCTCGGTTTGCAGATAAATACAGTTTCTACCAAGATAACCAATCCAGAGGCGAATCACTGAAACAATCTGATAATGTGTTTTTCTCCAAACTATAAATTGTATATAGAAGCAGCCAACAAAAGTAAGCAAATTTAAAAACAAAATGATATGTAAATGTGCTTTTTCTTTCAGATATTTTACGTTTCTGTTATGGTTAGTTATTCCAGTAAATGGAAACTCTAAACAATAAATTTTATACGTATTGTAGTCAAGTCCGAGTTAAAATTATAAGTATATTATTATCTTTGTATGTGTAAATATAGAATTTCCAACACGTTTTCTGAAATATTTGGGTTGCCATGTGCGTCACAATAGAGGGGGAGTTATAGACTAAAGACGATATCACGAGCCAATAACTTCGACGTTTCTATAGTAATTGAGTGAGAGTATAGTGATTTATTTATTTATAACTTAGGAAAAAACGACATCATGAGCCATTTAATAGATAATCTAGTATAGAGACATATCCTGGTAAACTAGGATAAAAGCCATTAGGTAGTATTTGCATTTAGAATGAAACTTGCGATAACTTAATAGGATTTTGATATTAATTAAACATCGATAAGAAACATTACAACCGCATCGCGTTCTTACAAAATAATCCTTTCAGTTCATTCAAAACGGATAATTCTAACCTTTTATCTACGTAGAGATACTTATAGGTTATTATCTATTTTATAATGCGTATTTCGGAACAGTACGATCGAGATCAGAAAGAGTATTTTAGTTTACGTATCGGAGTTAGAATTTATATTAGATGGTTTATTAATTTTGGTTAGATTCAAAAAAAATTTTAGTTGGTAGCTTCGGTTCGGTGAGCCAAGGCTCAACCACTTTATACACGGTTAGGTCAGCATATCACAACTCCTCTTCACCTTCCCTTTTCCTAATCCCATTTCCTTCCACATCTTTCATCTCCACGTGCGCGGCGAATTGCGTCGCGTACGTACCAAACCTGTTTTTTCTGTAGATGTACACTATAGTAGGTAAGAAGGTTCGGATATTATGAAATTTGAGTTAGGGGTATTTTGGCAGATAACAGATATTATAGGTACAAATATATGTGTAAGTATAACGTTAAAGTATAAGGTTTCGGATTTTTGTTAAATAGTGCCCAGAGTAAAAAATATATATTATTCAGAATTTTTAATTTAACATAAATGACATAATTAAATTCAATTTATAGAGCTTCAAACCGTGTGATGGAAGAAATGACCCGCGAAAATCTCTTGCAATAATTAATATCAGTGTATAGTACTGTCCCGTTAAACACATTAATAAATCAGGTTGGTTATTTTTACACTTAACTTACTCATATTTTTGTGCCTGTATTGCCTGTTATCTGCCAAAATCCCCCTCACTCAAATGTCAGAACATCCAAACATTATACAGGATGTACCAGAGCTAGCAGAAACATGGCAGGTAGATTCCTGACTGTGTTATGAGTCTAAAGTGTTCAAGCAACCATGGCTTAATATCAATAGTTATGGAAATATGCAATATCAAAGTTTGCATTTTTTTTTTCAATATTTATTACTTATTTTTTGCAAAATGTTGAACAATCATTACAGTAACTTATGTCGATTATGAAAAATTCATTCGCTTTAATACAGGTCGAATAAAATGATAAAAACCTTGCAAAAAATTTAAAAAGTTATTTTTTACGAGGTTTTTATCATTGAAGCAAATGAATTTTTCATAATCGATACAAATTATTGTAATGATCGTTCAACTTTTTGCGAAAAATAAGTCATAAATATTGAATAAAAAATGCAAACTTTGATATTGCATATCTCCATAACTATTGATATTAGGTCATGGTTGCTTGAACATTTTAGACTCATAAAATAGCCAGATCTCTAGCTAGCTCTGGTACACCCTGTATAGTGTGCACTCACGTATAATAGTGTGCATCTACAGAAAATATTTCAAGTTTGATACTATAATGCAAGTCTGGCTTATTGTTGACCTTCTCCTCCGGAAATGGGTTTACATTTCCGACCCGTCCAATAAGACGTCCTTTTAGCATATTGTCTTCTACGCTTGCTTTGATCATACATTTTTCTCATATTATCCTCATGTTTAGTTATTATTTCACAATGAAAATGAAAATTAATATTTTATTATGCTTGTTCTATGAAAACACGACAAGCTTCATTCTGTTGTCCTGGAAAAGGGCTCGAACCACCAACCACCGGATCACTTGCTGAGAGCCGTAACCACGACACTAACATAAAAGTCATAAAAATAATAAATTTATTGTAAATGTATTGTAAATTTATTTACTGTAAATTTTTAAAATATATTTTACAAGTTACTTTAATTGCTGAATATTACATTTATTTAAAAAAGTAACCCATTAAAACCAATTAAAGACGAATTAAAACATATAACATAACACTTAACTTACAGTAATTTAATATATTTCTAAAATGTCAGATGTTTTGAGCTTTGATAAGACACTTCATGCTTTGAAGATTAAATTCTAAAAACATTTATCAGTCAATTTAGATTTTCGACATTCGTAGTGAAGTACATTTTATGTATACCGACGGAGTAATTCAAATTTAGAAAATATTCCGCGACGTTAT
>JADDOH010011637.1:0-23262 GCA_016648135.1 Agrypnia vestita
GTTTCCTATGTCGGGATGGAATGATTGCGATTGAATGTGGAGGTGTTTCCTATGTCGGGATGGAATGATTGCGATTGAATGTGGAGGTGTTTCCTATGTCGGGATGGAATGATTGCGATTGAATGTGGAGGTGTTTCCTATGTCGGGATGGAATGATTGCGATTGAATGTGGAGGTGTTTCCTATGTCGGGATGGAATGATTTCGATTGAATGTGGAGGTGTTTCCTATGTCGGGATGGAATGATTGCGATTGAATGTGGAGGTGTTTCCTATGTCGGGATGGAATGATTGCGATTGAATGTGGAGGTGTTTCCTATGTCGGGATGGAATGATTTCGATTGAATGTGGAGGTGTTTCCTATGTCGGGATGGAATGATTTCGATTGAATGTGGAGGTGTTTCCTATGTCGGGATGGAATGATTGCGATTGAATGTGGAGGTGTTTCCTATGTCGGGATGGAATGATTGCGATTGAATGTGGAGGTGTTTCCTATGACGGGATGGAATGATTGCGATGTTGATAGAAGATAGTCGTTTGCAGTGAGTTTCGATTATTTGTTTTCGAGAAATGTTTCTAGCCCATATTAAATCACTAGCTCAGATTTAGTTTCTTTCCTCTATATTTGCGGAAAATCAAACGCAGGTAATTAATTATTACGCAAATCACTTACAGCGTTCACGATCACTAGAAAATTAAATAAATGTATATAAACAAAACATACTGAACTGACGTGAGTGAGATTGTTCGTTCGAGCGGGCTCGGGCTGCTCTCGGCTGTCGTCGGATGATTTCATGAAAGCGAAGTGTCAAACGACTCGATTCTGAAAGCAGCTCGACCCGCGAGCTGAAGCGATAAAGCGCATGCGCGGTCGTATCGTTCGAACATTCTCATGTGGTTCGAGTCAGCGTAACTAGTTACTCAAGTAAATTACTCTGCTCATCGAGTAAATTACTCGCTCATCACTAAGTGCGAGATGGGTGGAATTCAGAGAATTCCGCCAATTCTGACGCAGTCACTTTATGGGCTGAAAGTATCGTAGGTGAGACACTAGGCACTACAACTCGCAGAATAATAAATATTAATATCACACGGCGCTTGAAGCCGAACTTCAGGAACGGTGGTTGTACCTCGTCTTTTCAATGGAAAAAAATGCGACACATATGCTTGAAAATATGACACAATGTCGGAAAATAATAAAACACACCACAAACCTGTTGGTGCGTCTGCATGAAGCATCTAACTTAATCTGGTTCAGGTGTCTTTTATTAAAAATTTCTTGGGGCCATCTCTTTTCCACTAATGGGTAATCCTTATGGAAGGATGTCCTATTCCCACTCATGGCCGTTTTCGCGAATACTCATCTCAAGGGAGCTTAAACTGCTGTTTATTATTATTAAATAAATTAATAAAGGGCAACTTTTATATACACTATGAAAGCCTTCATGATTACGTGCCTACATTTTATAAATTATTACAGTTAAATAAGATGGACAATATTCTAATAAAGTACAAATTTTCAATCAAACTGAAAATGGTTTCGGTCCTATCAACTTGGCATTATTGACATAAAATTTACATCCTCGTTATTTTTTTTTGTCTAATATTACTGCTTAAATTTTTTTGTATTTTTATCATCGACCTTGGAAATGATGCTTCCTTTAATTTGCTTTGATTCAATTGAAGGGAGCAGGAACATCAATCTTTTAAAGTAAACATTTAAAAATAAAAATTGTGCTCGGCCAGATTTGGTTTCTCATTAAGATTTTAGATCTCTAGGGAAGCAAGATGACGTATTGATATTTTCCGCACCATTTCCAGTCTCCGTTAGGTTTCTTTACCACGTACGGCGAACTAGTCCAGCTGTTTTTTCCAAAACTTTCTCTTTGCTACTGCAGCCTGTACAAGCCTCCTTGAATTGGCTGCAACCCTCTCACTGTATTCCTCGGTTTTGAACTATTAATTATTCTTTCTTAAAGTCTGTCGTGTGGTTGAAAGCTTTGTATTTACGATGATGAAGTTTTGTGAGAAAGCTTTTATAAAATCCTCAGTTTACTCGCATCATAATTTTTTATTTACATACCGTTTACTGCAAAACGCTAGAATCAAAGTCTTTGTTTATTGCCTTATGGAAGTTACTCAGTGTCTTCCTAGCAGCATTACCTCTGTACCTCTACTTGAGTACACTCTTCATTAAAATAATTGTGGGCCCAGTTATGTAGGCGCCAGTTTCAGATATCTGTAATATCAAATAAAACAGCTACTTCGTATTAGAATATACATATATTATAGTAGACTAGATTATTTTATATTATGTCATGGTGGATGTTTACAATTTTTTTAACTACTGAATCTAAAATTAATTCTGCTTTTGACGTCGCAGCTGTACTTAGTTATCAGCAGACAATTCAAAATCAATTTTACAAAAGTAATGGAAGCAAAATTAGTCAATAGGCTAGTTGAATTGTGAATTATTTGACAAAGTGGTTTGAAAGGTTGGCTATTTTCTTTTATGAATATTTTACAAAAATTAATTAAATAAAATCTCAATTTGCAAAGTTTACATAGTGTTTAGCAATCAAATGTCTAAATAATGTTATATAAAATTCTGTACCTAATAGTATGTTAGTTATAAAAATAAATTGTTATACTTATTTATTGATAATAGTATGTATATTTAAATTTAGCAATAATAACTTTTTATAATTCAACCTGTATATTTTTATAATGTTGAAAATTAAGATATATTATGTAAAATATAATAAAATATTTTCTCACAATCATTTGTTTCTTTAACCCTAAGCCTATGGTGTCAAGCGACCACATACTTATGGCCACCAAATGTCATAAATATCTTGTATACATCAGAAGGTCATATCATATATCATACCAATAATATTATTATTGATTCTCTTTCTTTACATGACATAAATTTGCATGTTGAATCTTTTTTTCAAAATTTTTCTATTTATTTTCTTTACATTTTGGTAGATCTAGTCCCACAAAACGTCTAAAAAGACGTTTGTCTGCAGGTTCATTTTTACAATTGAATGTTAAACTGTTACTAAATATTATTCACTTTATAAACTGAAGAGATAAAAACAAAAACAATTTAAGTACAAAAAAAAAAAAATTTAATTACAAATTTAAAAGTTTTAAGCAAATTAAGAAAAGAAAAAGAAAAAATATATATACACATCACTAATTATTCATTGTCTTTATCATAATAATACACTTCACATAATTTCAATATTAATATAGTTCATATATAACTTATGTCATTTACTAATAACCACTTTTAAAGTTCTGATGATAATTTTGGAGTTTTTAGACCTGTGGGAAAGGTACTTTGTATTTTGTTCAAGAACATTGGAACTCGATATTCAAGTGTCCCCAGACCATATTTGTTTGTTTGCTTGGAATTTTTAAAATTTGATTTGTAGCGCATCTTGTGTTTCTGTTATGATCAACTACCTTTTTGTAAATTTCATTTTCGTGATTTTCTTTTATCAGCAGCATAAAAAACCCAGAGTTTAGAATAAGTCAGCATTTTAATAATGTTGTTTATTTTTCTCTAACTAACTAACTAACTAATCATCACGCCGTTTCCCTGCAGGGGTAGGCAGAGAGGATTGAACGCCACATTCTTCTATCCTGGCACACCACTTTTGCTTCGGCCACATTCATAGATCTTCTCATACACGTTCTACGGTTGTTGCGGCTTTTAACAGGGCCATCCTCAAATACTTGTAGTACCTGATCGTGCCAGGTCTTTCGCGGACGCCCTCTATTCCTGTTGCCTTCAACATTCGCCTCATATATTTTGTTAACCATCCTTTCCTCGTTCATACGTTCCACATGTTGTACATACACCTAATGCTCACCCTAACATTGATGCTGATATCCTCGCAGATGCCCTGCTATCATTTAAAAAGTTACTCCTACACAAAATCCATTTTCTTGACAATAACCTGAACTCCTAGAAAACAAAATCAATTCTTTATTTCACATCACATTCATACATAACCATACTAAATATGTATACAGATGCATGTTGCTAGAGCAAGCTGAATACATTGGTATAAATAAATATAACTTTATTCCAGAATATATTAATAACTAGCTGTTCGTACACGGCGTTGCACGGGTTAAGGATTAAGTTGAAAATAAATTTGTGTGGAGAAAAAAACGTTTGATTCGAACGGGATAGATTTGCATCGAAAATATTTCAGGGGGAAGAGAAAGGGTAAAAGGGGAGGGAGAAAATGTCATCTTTGTTACCCGCGGGGTCCTATAGAGTTAGTTTCCAAATGTTGAGTCCGATCGGTCAAACGGTACAGATTTGCATCGAAAATATGTCGGGAGGGGAGGGGGTATGAGAAAAGAGGGGAAATATCGACTATGTTACCCGCCGAGTCCTAAAGAATAAGTTTCCAAATTTTGAGTCCGATCGGTCAAACGATACAGATTTGCATCGAAAATATGTCAGGGGGAGGAGAAGGGGTATGAGCAATAGGGGGGAAATATCGCCTATGTTACCCGCTGAGTCCTAAAGTATAAGTTTCCAAATTTTGAGCCCGATCGGTCAAACGGTTACAGATTTGCATCAAAAATATGTTAGGGGGAGGGGAAGGGGTATGAGAATAGGGGGAAAATATTGCCTATGTTACCCGCCGGGTCCCAAAGCATAAGCATGAAAAATTTGAATCGAATCGGACATACGGTGTGGATTTGTATAGAGAACAGACAGACGGACAGACAGACATTGGGTTTTATAGGTATAGGTAATATAGTGGGCTGAGCTTTTAATATGAAATGTATTTTTTTTCCTACCAAGTATTGTCAGTGTCTCATTAAAAAAAGGTAGGTACTAAAAAATATTTTAATGTAATATTTTTTCCAATTTTAAATACTGTAATAAGAAACAAAATATTTAAAACTAGCTAATATTGCATATATTAATTAGTCTGTGTTAAATTTATTGTATGTCATCATGTAGAATTAAATCATGTTCAAAATTAGCAAGGTCTGAAATGGTTGCTGAATTTATAAATTATTTTTATGTAATATAAATTTTAGGAAAGACATGGCGCCAAATTCTTTGTTATGAATGTCAGAACCTTGTTATGCAGACATCATCATACTTGGAAACACAATTCCTGGTAAATTGTAGTTGTCATTACCTCATTGTGTTAAGGTTTTTTTTTACCTCGTTTTGGTTTGGTGACAAGGCAGTCGTGGTGGCGTTACACGGGTTTGTGTGCCCCCGAGTACGGGTGGAACGCAGAATGGGGCGTTGGGAGCAGTATGAAATATTAACAATTTTTCCGGTATAATTGAATGTCCTGATTCCAAAAATGTCCATAAAATAATGTCGCAAGTTTTACACGTATCTATGGAAATCATTGAATAATTGTCTATAGTTCGCGTATCTGACAGCTCCCAACGCCCTATTCTGCATTTATCCCCCGAGTACTCGTCTGCTACGGCCCATCAGGGTTTTACCTTGTTGCGTTATGGTTTGGTGGCAAGGCAGTCGTGGGGGGCTATAGTTAGTATTACAAATGAAACACAAATTTCATTACTTATTTTTTTGGCTACAGTTAGTAATAAAAACGAAACACAAGTTTTATTATTTCTTTTTTTTCCCTGGTGTAATAAAGGGTCCCGATTACATAAACGATGTCAAATTTTGGCGCAAGCAAATTTAAAAGCAGTTATTTTAAGTTTAAAAATGATGAGCCATAGATGCCCATATAAAATATATGTTTTTGCTGTTTTATTCATAGAAATTGACAAAGCACGTTTATCATAAGTGGGCCCATTCATTATCATTCATGTCAACTATACGATCCTGCATTACTCCGGCGCGGCGGCTTGCCATGCAATATAATGAATGCCCCGCATTAGCTGAGAAAATATCATTGTGAATTTGAATTTGGAGATTATTGTTTCCAAGAGCTTATCTCCGTTTTTAACACAAAATTGGCCTTATCCCTACTGGGTACGATAAGGAAGGATAATTTTCTATGGTTTCTTGTGTTAAAAATGTTACGTTTTAAACTTAAAATAACTGCTTTTAAACTTGCTTGCGCCAAAATTTGACATCATTTATGTAATCAGGACCCTTTATTACGCCAGGGAAATTTTTTATTTATGAAATTTGTGTTTCGTTTGTATTACTAACTTATTCCTTGGAAACAGGACACTCAATTATACTGCAAAATGTGTTATTATTAAAAATAGCTCCCACATTCTGAACTTTACCTCTAATTAGGTAGCCTAAATTACGTGCTATGTAGAAGAATGAAATATCAGATAGTGCATATATTCAATCTGTATATGGAATATTGTGTGAAAGAACTGAAGGAACTAGAAGTAGGAGCAAAAATGGACGGGCTCACTATATCTACCTATATCTACTATATTTATATTTTATTTATTTATTTATACAGTAGATACACGTTTTTTTTATAATAAATTGATTCTATATTATAACATTTTTACAGACATTATACTTCTCATAATATAAGCCTTAGCTCGAGCTTATGGGAGGAGTATTTACAAGCTAAATTAAAGTATAAAAGAAGAACTAAAGAATAAAAGGAATTAAAATTTAAAGTATAAAAGAAGAACTAAAGAATTAAAGTATAAAAGTATATAGGATAGTCATAAGGTTTTTTGAGAATCGTTTTAATAATTATTTTTTGCATTATGATTAATGGCTGTACGGTGGACTTATAAGCCCCTCCCCACCCAATAATACCATACTGTAAGAGGGACTGCACCAACGCGTAATACACCATTTTAATACATAGTATTTTTGTTCAATATATTGCGTAGGTTATAAAAGATATGTATTTACTATACGCAGACGATGCAGTATAGTGGCTAACAGTGAAGCTGATCTTCAGTGCCTGGTGTCCGATGTATGCATGCAGAGTTAACTTATGATGAATGTCGGCAAATCAAAAGTGATGATGTTGAATGACTAAGTGTGATGTTATTGTAAACAACGAATGCTTAGAACAAATGAATGAGGTTGTGTACTTGGGAAGTATGTTTAGTAGAAACGGCAAGGCTGAGAACGATATCGAAAGGAGAATGACTGCGGGTAACAAAGTAAATGGTGCTCTGAATGCCATTGGAATGACATGGCCAATATAACCTGTCTAGTGGCACATAATGGCGTTAGTGGAAAATTTTTGATTGATAGAGCGAGGAATGAACAAATTATAAGTGAATGTAATGCTGGCTGTAGCGTGGTAGACAGAATAAAGAAAGGAGTGCTGAGATGGTTTAGTCATGCAGAGCGTATGAGCGAGGAACGATGGTTAAGAAAATGTATGGGGCGAGTGTTGAAGGCAACAGGAATACAAGACGTCCGTAAAAGACCTGGCATGATCAGATACTAAAAGTATTTTAGGATGGCCCTGTTAAAAGCCTCAACAACGGTAGAGCATGCATGAGAAGATGCATGAATGTAGCCGAAGCAAAAGTGGTGTCACAAGATAGAAGAATATGGTGTTCTATTCACCCATTATTCACCCATCTTGGATAGAAAATACATCTTGCTGATAAATTCTTTTAATCTTGCTGATAAAATTAATATTATTTCATTCCCTATCCTTAAAATAATTAAATATTACATAAATCTATGTATGTACTATTATATTGTAATAATAATAAAAAAAATTCTAGCAACAGATTCATCAGCGGCCGAATCTATAGTGCCATGAAAATTCGACCCGTTGCTTATGAATTACGAACCAATCGTATTTTTTATTTTCTTGAACTGTTTATAAATGGACTACAGAAGTTTCTTGACAGGAGACCAAATAAAATTTATATTAGCATTTATGGTAATCGGCAGCATACAAGTAATGAATGGAATTGTGGAGGATTTAAAAGAGTTAAAGTATTCTTCAAAAGGGATATGGAATACCTTGAGTACAGAAAATTTCTCTTTTCAGGGGCGTTTGCAGCTCATCTCTTGAAAGAAAAACTTGGTGAGAACTGTGATGTGTTGGTTTTGGACCAAAAGGCATCGAACGACGACCTGTTTAAATCCAAAGAGTTGGAATCAATCGTAAGAAATTCAAAGAAAAAAACTCAATTCAAATTAAGATTCGACAATAATCCTAATAAAAAGGCTGTGGAAGACATACTGGTAACTGAAACTACATATTTCTTAATTAGTTTTTTGTTGATTAGGTAATATTAATAATAATATTCATTTGTGATTTTTGTGGTCATCATCATCATCAATGGCTCCACAGTCCGTTGTGGGCCTTGGCCTCCTCCAACATTCCCCTCCATCTTCCTCTATCCTGACATGTATTCCTCCGATCCCTGATGCTTATGGTTTTCAAGTCTCGCTGCATTCCATCCAGCCATCGGAGTTTGGGTCACCAACGCTCTGTCTACCTTGGGGCTTTGTGTGGAGAATCTGTTTTGGCATTCTCTCTTCACTCATTCTTTCTACGTGCCCTGCTCACCGCAGCCTCCCTATTTTGATAAATTATATTATGTTGGGCTCATTGTAAATATTGTAGACCTCCTTGTTGTAACTTATGCTTCAAACTCCGTTCATCTTTCTGGAACAGATTCTTTTCTGAGTATTTTTCTTTCAAATACAAGGAGAGACATTTCAATCTTTTTAATCAATACCCAGCATTCACAGCCATACATTAATACAGGACGTAATAGTGTCTTATAGGTGGTAACTTTGTGATAGTGATTGTGGAAACCCAATGGGGTTTTGGCATTTATAGCAAAAATTGCTTTCCAGCGTAGATATGTTTGCATATTTATACACTCTATTTGTAAATATGACGTTGAAAGAAATTTGTCCATCCCGTTTAAATTGAAAATTATTTTTAAGGAAAAAGGGTCGCAAAGAATATTGAAGAAGTACGAACATTTTCTTGGGCTGGATTGTCCGGAGCTAGATTTTTCTCTTTCTCAAGATGTGGAAAAAATACTCAAAACAGTCTACCTCGATGCCGAGCTGAATATCATCTGTGAAACTGAACAGCCAAATTATTTTCCTTACGGGGGATTATTAGGAAGGTATGTATCAATAGACATAAAATTGTTTTATTTTCCTTTGTTGTCTTAGGAAAGTGTCTACAGGCAAACTAGAGATAAAATAAAAGCAGAAGCAGAAAAACAGAAATATGTATATTGAAAATCCTTATGATATAATCTTGATACCCTCTCCAAGCACAAGAGTTACTCTCTTTTTGTAGAGATACAGCGAGAAAATTTATGTATTAATTATAGTTTTAATAGACTAGAATAAAATAAAATATATGTACTGTATGTAATATAAAATAAAAAAACGAGTATGGAAATAACATTGTATATATTATAGGATTTCTGTATATATTATAGGATCTCTGCCGGTGGCGTGCAGTAGGCATAAACTTAGGTTATGCTGTTGTTACCAACAAAATGATAATTCCTGAGAAAATGATGATAAATCAAAAATTTTATGATGTTGTTCTGAAACATATTCATATTGCTTATAAAATGTTCAAAAAATTACATTTAACAAACTTTTTATACAAATTACCATAAACTTTTTTTATATAAACAGATACATATTGAATTTAGTTGATTCATTTCCGCCAAATGCTAAGACAGAGACTTGCCCTAGCACAACTTTTTATGTTCCCATTTGTTTATGGGCGCAGCAGTTTTCTTTTTATATAAAAGTAGCAGGTATATGGTGCAGCGTCGGACCGGCACATCCATACAAATAAAATTTCTATATAGTCATATAGTCAGAAAATATAGTTACCCTACCCCACTCTGCAAAGCTGCTGGGGGTTGATTGTACAGGTTGTGCGGGAAAGGATGCATGGGAGTGAGGGAGGGGTTAATACCGGTGCAACGCCGGGTGTGTCACCTAGTATCTCGTAAACAAAACATACTTATCATACTTTATGAATACTCGTTCTTGTATTGGAAGAATTAGCCAGCGAGCTCACGATGACTATAGCCGTATTTCCAAATTAATTGCGCAGATGGGAGATATCACAATGGTTTGCCGAGTTGGACAGCCTGAGCAGGCGAGTGCCACCAGTAGGTGTCTCTATCCAATCCATATCTCCGGTGATGCGAGCTCTGGAGAGAGAGCTGGACAGCATTAGTGTGCTGCAACACATCGGCATGTATATCTTTGTGTCCACAGCCAGGACCGCAGTGGAGCAGCTGGTGTGGGACGTGTGCGGGGTGGCACCAGACAAGGTACATCCATGTATATAGATAGTTTTGTATATGTATAGAGAAGGTTTATCCCAATTCCTAACTCCAACTTACCGGGGACTTCTTTGGGTGAAATTGTTTTAAATATTGATATAATTCTACCACATACTCGTACACACACCAAATTGTTTTTACAACAATCTTGTTTATTGCCCAGTAACTTTTAGGTTAATATTGTATACTCAGACAACATTTTGATGAAAATTTCACATGGGCGATGAACAAAAATCTGCTAAAGAAATCAAGGAACCAATACTCAAAACTTTGAAGATAAAAATAATAGTTAAAAAAAACCAATAACGGTGTTAACGTAAATTGTCAATTTTTCAAATGAAGAGGACACAACAACAAAAAAACTTACAACAAATTATTCGATAATGTATTCTTTATTATTTACAATTTCTTGCCAACATTCTACAAGTTTTTCGATGCCTCTGTAATAAAAACCATTTGGTCTTGATTCAAAGAAATCAAGGAATTCAAGTGAGATGTAGAAAGCGCTCACTTTTATTGACTCGACATTCCACTTTAACCCCCAGAGTAGTGTGGCCACACGTATGTGGCAGCACGATAATCTACCATTAACAGTGTGGCTGCATGATTGTGGCGACTTTTTTTTTATATATAAATATTTAAATATTTTGCAGTACTCAGACCGCACATGTTTTGAATAATAATATTTAATCATTTTACACATAATAAAAATGAATTCAAAATGACAAAATAAGCTCTCTCTATGGGGCTAGTTTTCTTTTTAAATACTTACTAACCCTCAAATGAAACATAATAGTAATATAACATAAAAGCAAACACAATTTCTTGTAGAGCATTATAACCTCCACTAATTTTCGCGCGTATTTTAAAATTAAAAAAAACATTCACTACTTATGTTAGCATCTAAATACGCATGAAATGATACTTTGTTTATTCAAGGGCACGATATAGCAAACCATATACATTTTTTTATTATTTATTAAATATTTATGTATTTTAGATCAGAATATTTTCAGAGTAGTATTATGATATTTTCAGGTCATGTAAAATCACAATTATGATTGCGATTCAGATATCAGTGATTGACTCACAGTTTGTGATTATGAGCTCATCATTGCTGGATATTGTATGTATGTGTATTTTGTATGTCTATGTGTGTATGATATATGTATTTTCTCACAGGTGTCTGTATTGTTTTACTTGTGGGCGAGAAAGAAAACCAGGATACGTCACAGCTGTGGACTAAAGCTGGTGAAGTCGGATTCGCACAAGATAACCGCTCTAAGGAGTAGGGATGAACATATCTGCATTGATACGGACCAGAAAAAAGGACAATTTGAGTGTAGAATCCTGGCCATCGCCCTGAAGCCATCTCAATTAAAGGGTAAAGACGTAAAATTATTGTAAGGCGAAAAAACAGTTTTTTTATATTATTTTATTTCAATTTGTATCAATATTATCTTAAGGCATATGTATACAGTTTGTCTGTAGGAACAAGGTGCATACTCACACAATTATATTACTATATGATATTCACATTTCATTATAAATTTTAACATATAATACAGCTTTTGAAATCATTTCACGATTTACATGTGTATGTATGTGCCAACAGAGATACAGATAGACCGGGAGCTCTTGAGTGAGGACGATGATCTGGAGTTGTTGTCCAGAACCTTCCACGGATCGAGAACAACTTTTACTGCAGAATATTCTGAACCATTTTGGAGGGAAAATGGCTACAGCGGAGAAATGTTCAGCTTAGCTGGACCCATCAGGTATCTCGAGTTATATTAAATTTGTTCTGTTATATGAATTGAATAAAAGTGGAGGTTTGAAATTTAAGAATTTTTATAATTTAATGAAACACAACTTGATATACACTACTAAATACATATTTCTTTATTCAATGTGAATAAAACACCTCTACACGTTACGGGAACAAAGTTTCCTTCCTCAGAAGATACAACATATACTAAACTAGCTGCCCGCGCGGCTTCGCACGCGTAGATTTTTAGTACATTATTTGGATCATCATAGAATTTTCGCGAAACTTTTAGAACATTCTCCTTCCAGAACTTTCAAGAAATTTGTCGAATGTACAGGAACCTTCTAGACACATCGACACATTCTGCCACTCAGTTTAGAACCTTACAGAATTTTCTAGAGCAGGTTTTTCCGGAACCTTCTGGACTCATTGACACAGTTGGCGCGCCTATTTTGAAACAATCTGAAGCATTTGCGGCCTTCCAATAACAAAACAATGTGCTAGAAAGCACATTTTCGTCACTCACTCCCATCCACGCACAGCCACCCCCACCAAACTCGCATATTTTCGATGTGACACCAAGAGCTATAACCACCGGTGCGTGGTTGTGGCTGGTTGTGGAGAAAACTTGGCGGGTAGGGAAACATGGGTTTCTTTATATATATATATATGTTAAATCGAAGGCTTTCACGGGTACAATATGTGTTAGTTCTAACTACTTTGGGGGTAACCCGCGTCAAATTCTGGTCGTCAGGACCAGTCGTCTGCCGACGTTTCGAACAGATCTCACTGTTCATCTTCAGGGCGCCTTGTCGATGAGCTGCTTCTTCAAAAAGCATACAACCGTTTGGGTCCGGAGCTCACCGTCAAAAGTAGTTAGAACTAACATATATATATATATATATATTGATTAAATGAACATTATATAGACTTAAAATTAACAAGGGGGTGGAATGTAGGCAGAGTAAATAGATGTGGGGGGAGGGGGTTGTGGGGAATAATTAAGCGATTGATTATGTCAGGTTTTGTTAAGAATATATTTTCCGTTGTTATATTATGTTACGTTGGGAAAATGTTAAGAATATATTTTCCCAATTATAAAATAAACCTGACATAACCAATTGCTTAATTATTCCCCCACCATCCCCTCCCATTTCTATTTACTCCGCCTACACTCCACCCCCCTCGTTAATTTTAAGTCTATATAATCTTTCGTTTAAAGCACAGATTTCTGCATTTTTCACCAATCATACAACCCGGTTTCGTAAAAATCTAACGCTAATGTTTTAAACGAACTATTATTATTATTATATTAGGTCCTTACATATGAAATTGGCGTTTAGTATGGGAGGAACATAAAGCCGATTTTTTTTAATTATAATATATTTATTTAATCAATGTATGTACCATCGCTATCTATGCACTTTTGCCATCTCATAGGTAGTTCATCGATCCCTTTACTAAAAAAACCATTCGGACGGGAATCAATAAAATCTTTGAAGGCGGTTTGGACTGCCCCACGGAGTTGAATTTTTTCCTTTGCAAGAAGTTATCCAAATTTCGAAAAAAATGGTAATCTGTTGGAGCAAGGTCCGGAGAGTACAGTGGATGTCTTAGACATTCCAATTGAAGCTCCTTTAATTTGGTAGCCGTCTGTTGTGCAGTGTGTGGTCTAGCGTTATCATGAAGCAGCAGTGGCCTAGAGCGATTAACCAGCCTCGGTTGTTTAGCAGCTAGCTTTTCCATCATGGTTTGCAGTTGCTGACAATAGACATCTGCCGTAATCGTCTGGCCAGATTTAAGAAAGCTGTAGTGAACGACACCAGCACTAGTCCACCAAACACTCACAAGTAACTTTTTTGGAGTCAATTTTCGCTTGGGGCATGGTTTGGCTGGTTCGGCAGGGTTCAGCCATTGCGATGAGCGCTTCCGATTATCGTACTGGATCCAATTTTCATCACAGGTAACGATACCTTCATTATTTTGCCGGTTGAGTAATTCAACGCAGCAGTTAACGCGCGTTTGTTGATTTGCTTCACTCAATTCGTGAGGTACCCACCTTTCCCAAAACGCCAATTTCATATGTAAGGACCTAATATTAGGTACTGGCCGTAAATTGCCGTACTGGCAAATTTGATCTCAAATATCTTCTCTTTGGTTAGGAATTCCAAATCCAAATTTATACAGCTATTTACTCATGTATTTGTGTTTTGAAAATTATAATTCATTTGTTTTTTCTTCAATTGTTTTTTTCTTTGCGTCACACTCAGTTTACAAAATGAAAAACTTGAAATATCACGTTATTTACGAGTACGAGTTCCACCATGGCACCAGTGCTGCAGAAACGGCTCGAAGGATTAATGATGTGTATGGCGACGGTGCCGCAAAAGAAAACACAGTACGTTTTTGGTTCCAACGTTTTCGTTCTGGAAATTTCGACCTGCAGAACAAGCCCCGTGGACGGCCGGAGAAGAAAGTTGATAATGAAGAATTGAAGGCTATTGTGGAAGCGGATCCATCGCAAACCACATCCGAGTTAGCTGCAGGCTGCGGTGTTAGTGATAAAACTGTTTTAATCCACTTGAAGCAAATTGGTAAGGTGAAAAAGCTTGAAAGGTGGGTACCTCACGAATTGAGTGAAGCAAATCAACAAACGCGCGTTGACTGCTGCGTTGCATTACTCAACCGGCACAATAATGAAGGGATTTTAAATCGAATCATTACCTGTGATGAAAAGTGGATCCTGTACGATAATCGGAAGCGCTCATCGCAATGGCTGAACCCTGCCGAACCAGCCAAACCATGCCCCAAGCGAAAATTGACTCCAAAAAAGTTACTTGTGAGCGTTTGGTGGACTAGTGCTGGTGTCGTTCACTACAGCTTTCTTAAATCTGGCCAGACGATTACGGCAGATGTCTATTGTCAGCAACTGCAAACCATGATGGAAAAGCTAGCTGCTAAACAACCGAGGCTGGTTAATCGCTCTAGGCCACTGCTGCTTCATGATAACGCTAGACCACACACTGCACAACAGACGGTTACCAAATTAGAGGAGCTTCAATTGGAATGTCTAAGACATCCACCGTACTCTCCGGACCTTGCCCCAACAGATTACCATTTTTTTCGAAATTTGGATAACTTCTTGCAAAGGAAAAAATTCAACTCCGATGGGGCAGTCCAAACCGCCTTCAAAGATTTTATTGATTCCCGTCCGAATGGTTTTTTTAGTAAAGGGATCGATGAACTACCTATGAGATGGCAAAAGTGCATAGATAGCAATGGTACATACTTTGATTAAATAAATATATTATAATAAAAAAAATCGGCTTTATGTTCCTCCCATACAAAACGTCAATTTCATATGTAAGGACCTAATATATAACGTAATAGAATATTATCTCGTGAAAAATTGTAACACGGTTGAAGAGATATAAGATTCCGACTTTTTAGTCTTTTGAAATCTGTCTGCAGAATGAATTTTAGCACACGGGGTTGAAACAAAATAGTTTAATTAATTGCAAATAAGTAAATGCCGTGTTGGAATAAACATTAATATTACTTTAGATCGAGGCTTTCATGTCTTATGTTTTCATATATTACATACACCTAGTTGAATAATGTTAATTTGTGAGTTTTAATTATTTTTAAGAATAATGTTAATTTGTCATTAGTTATTCAAGCTCCCAATATTGTGTTTTTTTTTATACAAATTTGTAGGTTGTAGGTATATAACCTATCTGTAAACATGCAATTATTGTTTTGATTACTCGTTTAAGCAATATGATTTGTCGGTCTGTTTTAAAATAGTTGTTTTAATCTAGTAATAATAAAGCTTTTGAGCTTTATTATTATTTATTTGTAATTAATTTCACTCTTTACGGTACACCATTCACTTTGTTATTTGTCCGCTTTAAAAAAAAAAAGAAGAACATAACGAAAATTATGAAGTTAGTTAATTGTAGTAGGGACTTCCGCTACTGGTAGTGTTTCAGAATAATTCTTGTTTGGAAAATTTTCAATTGTCTGCCTGGTGGAATGTGGCTTATATAATTTTTTTTAGTGTTCTCTATTTTTATTCTTATACCAGGGGTGGAAGAAAGCTGATTTGATAAGATAATGATTAGTATAATGAAGGTCCTAAAAAAAATGTTTTGCATTCAATCCAGCTTACATATTGAAGTAAGAATTTTCATTATTTAGGTGTAAATAATGTTACATTAATTAATTTACGCCAAGTTTTCTTAATTTTTCTTCTAGTAATAAGGTTTAACATAATTTCTTAAAAAAAAAATTTGTTTATCGAATTTGATTATGTTAGTATATGTAAGCATTCCTTTCGGGAAAGTGGCGTTAATGCAAATTCATGTACTCTGTAATCCCAAAAGAAATTGCAAAGATGTATACAGAACATTAACATTAGGGGACCCGCTTGAAGCATGTATCCCATGTAAATAAGTTTTTATGTTAATTGATTCACTAAGAAATGCCACGATGTCTGTATAATTTTAGCCCTTTGTTTTGTATCTCTATGTCACATATTGACAATTATGTTTGGTCCAACTAAGAAGTACGATAGCTTGTTTTATTTAAGCTAAAATTAAAAATAAAACTAAGTATCAAGTACATGTTGTCATTGTTAAAGAAAAAAAATTAAAAAGAAAATGAAAGGAAGAGAATATGCGGAGTGGTAAATTTTAAATACCGTCCGGTTTATCATATAAAAAAAAAGAAATAATAATGATTTTGTGGAGGTATCGAAGATAATCAATGTAAATGATAAGGATTGACCTGTAATGATGTAATGTATAAATAACGTTGAATCAATGTTAATGAATAAGGATTGACCTGTAATGATGTAATGTATAAATAACGTTGAATATTGGGAGGCCTACTGTAAGAATCAAACTGACACCTAATAATAAGATTGATATTGTAATGCATACTTAAGGAATTTTACTGTGATCTAATGAAACCCTACGTTCAATCCCATGTAATTAGTCAATAATGGTAGAAATGACTGGTCGATAAAAATATGTCTATCTGGCGTGTCGATTTAATTAAGTATGTATATGTAAGCAGTTTTATTTTTGGGTAATAAGTGTTGATGCGAATTTGTGTTTTCAATTTTTCGCCTTTGCCAATTTGTACTGTAATATTTTCCTTAAGTTTAATTCATTTTGCAATGTTTTTTTTTTGGTGACGGGATAGGGATATGAACAGTGAACAAAGCGTTCGTGAAATAACAAAGTGTTTAGGCCTACATACCAGAAAAGCATCGAGATTAGCCGCAAACTGGGAGAACAATAGGGGGCGGAACGGAGGCAACATTGGGTTCAGTAACCAATAGCGTCAATCGGGACCTAGGAGGGGTCGAGAGAGACGAATGAACAATGGAGGCGGGCATCAAAGGAGCCAATCGGCGAAAGACCAACTGGAGGCTTCCCCTCGACTCCCCGCGACCACACCCTGGGTCGCCGAGGAGAGAATATAAGGCGAAGCCGGCCGCCAAGAAGGCAGTCGGGTTGAGTTGAGTTGAGTTGAGTTGAGTTGAGTTGAGTGTGGAGAAGCTAGAGATTCTAGCGGTGCCCGTAAAAACAGCATCGCCGATCACTCTAGCAACTCCTGGAGGAGCGAAAGTGCGAACGGCAACAACCGCCATTCGCTACCGAGTGCTGTGACGCACCGCCGCAAACGCCTAAGTATCAGTGCCGCCGCGACGCCGCAGTGTACCACCGCGACGGAGGACCGACGCTCTGCCGACGACCGCCACGACGCCGACGTCAGAAGCCGCTGACGTAGCCTGCACAGTCAGAGGACGACGCCGACGCCAGAAGCCGCCGCCCACCACGAAGCAGCACGAAGAAGACACCTGCCGAACTCGCCGAAACAGGTTACCCCGATCTAAAGACTTTTTTCTCCGCCCACCTGTTTCTACCGAAGTGTTAATTTAATCTCGTCACCATCCATTTTAGCAGTAAGATCAGATTTTTTATGTGTTTTGTCTTTTTTCTTTCTTTGTTTATAATTTTGTCCTCTCCCTCTAAATTAGGGTTCATGTAATTTTTAAATTAGTAACCACTTTGCTGCGTCGTATGTAGGTTAAGATTAATGTTTCATGTAAATTAATTTGCTACAGTGCCCAATATAGAAACTTGTAAAATTGTTTCGATTTTATTATTTTTATATCCCTTCACCCGCCTCGAGATATCAGTGTCCTAGTCAGTCACCTGACGTTTTGATTGTACCTAGGGGAGGGCGTAACCGCCGGCATACGTAGATCTGAGATCTCCCGGCCGGTTTACCACACCGTGATTTTATATCCCCTCAGACCCTACCCCCCCCCGACTCCGGTATATCAACCGACGCTCGTCTTATAAAACTTTTTTTACCGTCCGTAAGTATCGCAATATCGTACTGCTCTTGTCTATGATTTTAGAGCTGTCAAAGGTGAATTATATCTCTTTTCTACCTAAAATTTCTCGCTCGCACCAGATTTTTGGGATACTTCCCACAACACTACACTGGTAGTAGTCTTTAAAACCCCAACTAAGTCTGCAGCAGCTAATAATATTGATCCAAGAGCATAGAATCTTAAGGCAACAAGCAATTATGTGGTTGGTGATAATGTCAGATTCCTAGGCGTGCGCCTTTTTAAATTTTGCCCAATATCTTCTAGAAGCTCTTAAGCAAACCTTTTCGACAAGTGAAAACGTTAGATAAAATCTTCGGCATCTAAAATATTAAAATAATCCACTCGTATATTGAACACTCTTTGTCGTCGAGTTTGTTCTTCATTCGACGAACTTGTATACAATAATAGCTCGACATAACTATCTGAAAACATTTGTCCAAGAAAATATAGCAGCAGTCAGCACAATATTTATGTACATGTTAAAAAAACAGCATAAAATGCAAATTGACAGCGGACCTAACCTTAAAAAATAATACGTCAATATGTCATACTTCTGTCAATTTCAACTAACGGACGGTAAACTGGTGGTTCAACTATCGGTATCGGCCGTCGGTAAATTTTTACTAAAATTTGACTAACGGATTGTTATAAGACGAAAATAATGACGTTTGTATTAAATTTCGGTTTATTTGGTCTGATATTTAACTAACGGACGTTTATAAGACCGGCCCTTAATGTTCGCCGTTCTGAACGAATGAACTATTCAGTACACTTTCACCAACAATTGTTAATCAGTTCGGTATAGGTTGATATACCTTCGTAGGGGGTTGGGTCTGAGGTGATATAAAATCACTGCGTGATAAACCGGCCGGGAGATCTCAGATCTACGCGAGCCCGCGTTTGGGCCCTCCCCCTAGGTATAATCAAACCTCAGGTGACTGACTGGGACACTGATATTTCAAGGCGGGTGAAGGGATATATAAAAGAAAAATCAAAACAAGTTTACAAGTTACTGTATTACGCAAGGTGGCAATTTAATTTACATGAAACATTAATCTTAACCCACATACGACGCAGCAAAGTGGTTACTAATTTAAAAATTACATGAACTTTAATTTAGAGGGAGGGAACAAAATTATAAACAAAGAAAAAAGACAAAACACATACAAAATATGATCTTACTGCTAAAATGGATGGTGACGAGATGGAATTAACACTTCGGTAGAACCAGGTGGGCAGAGAAAAAGTCTTTAGATCGGGGTAACCTGTTTCGGAGAGTTCGGCGGTAGTCTTCTTCTTCTTCGTGGTTCTCTGGGTGGGCGGCGTCGTCGCGGTCCTCCTATGTCTATGCAGGTTTGTCAGTAGCTTCCGCGTCGGTGTCGTGGCGTTCGTGTGGTCGGCAGCGGGGCGTCGCTTCTTTTGTCACTGGGCGTCGCGGTTTCTGATACGTCGTTTCTGGCGTCGCGATGCCGATTCGGTGGTCGCTACCGTTCGGACTTACTTTCTTCGAGAGTTACCAGGGTATTCGGCCGGACCGATTTTACGGGTCAGGTTAGAGTTCCTGGTTTCTCCACCTTCAACTTCTAACTTCAACTCACAACTCCCAACTGGTTTCTTGGCAGCTGGCTTCGCCTTATATTCTCTCCCCGGCGATCCAGGGTGTGGTCGCAGGGGCTCGAGGGGACGCCTCCAGCTCCTCGTTGGCTACGTGTGTGGGGTCTTTCGCCGATTGGCTCCTTCGATGTCTGCCTCCGTCGTCCATTCGTCTCTCTCGGTCCATCCCAGGTCCTGATTGACGCTATTGGTTACTGGACCCAGTGTTGCATCCGTTCCGCCCCCTATTGTTCTCCCAGTTTGATGTTGCCTTCGATGCTTTCCCGGTATGTAGGCCTAAACATTTTGTTATTTCACGAACGCTTTGTTCACTGTTCATATCCCTATCCCGTCACCATTTCTATCTCACTTTTTCTTACACGAAAAAAAACATTGAAAAATGAATTAAACTTAAAGAAAATATTACAGTACAAATTGGCAAAGGCGAACAATTGAAAACACAAATTTGCATCAACACTTATTACCCAAAAACAAAATGCTTACATACACATACTTAATTACATCGACACGCCAGATAAACATATTTTTATCGACAAACATGGGATTGAACATAGGGTTTCATTAGATCACAATAAAATTCCTTAAGTATGCATTACAATATCAATCTTATTATTAAGTCATCAGTCTGATTCTTACAGTAGGCCTCCCAATACTTAATGTTATTTATACATTACATCATTACAGGTCAATCCTTATCATTAACATTGATTGTCCTCTTCGATACATCCACAAAATTATTATTTTTTTATATGATAAACCAAACGGTATTTAAAATTTACCACTACACATATTCTCTTCCTTTTTTTTCTTTTTAATTTTTTTAAACAATGACAAAATGTACTTGATATTTCATTTTATTTTTAATTTTAGCTTAAATAAAACAAGCCATCCTACTTCTTAGTTGGACCAAACATAATTGTCAATATGTGACATTAAGATACAAAAAAAGGACTAAAATTATAGAGACATCGTGGCATTTCTTAGTGAATCAATTAACATAAAAACTTATTTACATGGGATTAATACTGTTATCATCCAATATAGGTACATGCTCAAAGCGGGTCCCCTAATGTTAATGTTCTGTATACATATTTGTAATTTCTCACTTAGAATAAGTTGGTAATTCTATCTTCATTACCGCTGTATATTACTAGGGATATAAAATTTAAAAGAAAACGCCACTATTGTAAAAAAAATATATAAATTATAAACACCCAGGTAGTGAGAAGAAAGGTGGGTTCAAAAATTATTAAAATTATACAAAAGATGTTCATAAGTAGGTAGAAACTTGTGATGACTCCTCTTCTTCGCCTTTCAGCTCGATCCTACTCCTAACTGAGTTTACGCCTTGTTAGAGGCAAACAAGCTATCTATCTACGTCGGGTGAAGGCTCTACGGTTTTTAACGTAGTATTTCCAAACACCCTCGCTTTATTCAAAACCTCCCCAGTTCACGTTGTGTAATTTTTTGTTTCGAACTATAGGGGATGAATTGGTTTAGTGGTAACCCTAGCGCAAGCTTTACTAAAATTAAATACTGGGGTATGAAGTTCGTGAACGTTCATAGAAAACGCAAACAAAACTACCTAGCACGTCAATTAAGCCCTACGGTGCAATTGCTAAACATACTATGTTCCGTGGCCCTATATTATTTACCTATCATTCCTACGGACTGAAACCACTGCATCTGGTGTAGCTGCGCTTCCAGAGTGCGCGATCCTCTGCTTCCATGCCCTCTCCGCTCGATCCCCCATTGTCCTACCTGTATGGGATCGACCGCCATCCACTGGAAAGGTTAGTGACGTGCCGTTATCACATGCGCATGCCCATATAGAGTACATAGATCCCCTGAAAGCCCTCGGGTCCTTCGTAGCCGCTCCTATGAATGATTCCGTCTTCGACGCCCTCGCTGATTAATAATTTTATCTTCCGCCGTTATCTCGCTGTGCTTATTCCTTACGATCTTTTATATTTACTCTGCATTATCTTTATATCAATTACATTGTTACGTTTACTTACTAGCCGGCCTAAGTTCCGTCACCTGTATCTGGCCCTATGTCTCATTCTAGTGGTACGGTGGGTTCCAATGGATAAAGGGGGTGTGGGAGGTATGTATAAATGTATGTGTACGCGAAAAATGTGTTTGCTTTAAATTCGGCCCCTCCATACCCAAAGGCTCATCGGTGACTGATCCCATCTTCCTTCTCACGACACGAGTTCCGGATACGTTGACCTGAGCCTGGATGCGCCTTTTCATGTTGGGCCTCTTCTGTGCAAAGTACCGCACCATCCCTCGCGTCAGTGTCTGGCGTCCGGGCTCAGAGCCAGATTGCCCCCCGAATTCCAACTCCTCCAGGTTAAACTAAGTTAAACTACGGTATATATACTGAAGCTACTGTAGAGGTGGTCCCGGGCCACCTGTCAAGTCAAAAATATGCGAGTGGGGAGGGGGAGTTTCCCAGGCTCCCCAACCCTCGCCTGTGAGCAACTGCAGCCCATTGGCCATTCGCGACACTACAGTGACTGCAACCACCCTCCCAGGTAGTACTTATTATAATCTGGTATGCATCAATACGTTCAATCCATTCCAGACGAGGGAAGACATCCGCACGGGTGTTGGCCACCCGTGAAGAGCCCCCTCATACACTACGTACGAATAGATACATACTAATAAAATATAATATACATACATATACATACATATACAATACATAAATAAATACTTGTAATGGTTGGTTGCCATGTGGTTTCACGAGGCCATGACCCCTCGTATTAGTAGATGGAAAGGTGGATCTAGACAGTAGGGATATGCCTAGCCCCTGGCCAGGGATGTCGGTGTATTCTCTCCAAATGGTGTACAGCTAGAATCCTGCCATCGATGATGATGGGATCTGCCTAATTTTCTCCGACTGATGTGTAACTGGAACCCTGCCATCACTGATGAAGATGATGTTGTCACTATCGAAACGTCACCCGATGATATATAGCTGAACCACCGCTAGTGATGATGATGATGATGATGATACTATCGTAACGTTTCCTGACGATATATATCTGAGAAACCGCTAATGATGATGATGATACTATCGGAACGCCTCCTGACTATATATGACTGGGACACCGCTAATGATGATGATGATGATGATACTATTGAAACGCCTCCTGACGATGTATAACTGGTACACTGCTAATGATGATGATGTTGA